>CAUYQG010207570.1:0-10733 GCA_963574415.1 Tarsius wallacei
CCCGGCTAATTTTTTGATTTATTGTAGAGATGAGGTCTCACCAAGTTGCCCAGGCGGGTCTCGAACCCGCAGGCTCAGGCAATCCACTCACCTCAGCCTCCCAAGGCGCGGGATTACAGGCTGAGCCACCGAGCCCAGCTATGACAGTTCTTTAAGAAGCTGAGGAAAGATTTTGTCAGCCCCATTCTTATATATTCTATTAATTAGACACTTTTGTAAATAGCATATTAATTTTATTAAAAAATAGCTTTGATTTCTGGATATTTGTGTAATATATATAGACCATTGATTTATTAGTGATAATAAATATTTTAAATATTAGCAATTATTTTATTTAACGATTTTTAAAATGAGATATTGAGTTTTGACTTCAAAGAATTGATTTTTAGTTATGTTCTTGGTTTTTATTTTTCTGTTATCTCTAATGTTTAAATAAAAAGACTTTGCTCAGGTTTTAGAGTTAGATGATCTGTATGTTTAAAAGAATAAAATAAAATATTCTATAGATGACAAAATTTTATTTGAACGAAACTTATTTGGAATAATTATATTATTCAGTATTCATGAAGGAATTTATGTTTGTATGGTATAGTAAAGTTATTTTGTAGGTAGGTTGTATCTTTAATCATTTGCGGCATAAATTTCTTGGCCATAATCATGGTCTAGTTGTAATATCTTAATTCCCTGATTATTATTAAATGTTTAACCTTTCATTTCTGAAGGAAATTAGTTGAATGTAATGGAGGTTGAGACAGTAGGTAGGCAAGTTAAGAACTGTATTCAGTAATTTTGTTTTTAAGAGTAATTGGACTAAATTATCAATAGAATTAAGAAACAGCGTGTAGAGAAGGCTTATGAAAATTTGGTGGGTGAGGGGTTTTTTTTTTGCTTATCCATTAGTGTGTATATATATTTCTGTATTTTATTATCAGAAAAAGTTACTTGTTTTAAAATACACAAATCAGAAAAGTAGACAACAAAAGTTCCCCCATCTCACTTCTCAAAGATAACCATTGTAAGCTGTGTGTTTTGTGTCCTCCTGGACTTTAGTATTTATATATCTACTTGTGTGTTCCCAGCTAAACTGTGTCTCTTGATGGAGTACATTTTGACTCACTCTTCTTTGTTTCTCTAGTTTAAGCACCACATTTGGTATCTAGTGGGTGTTTAGTCAATGGGGAATGAATGGCTAATAAAATACAGAAATATGCATACACACTAATGGATAAGCAAACATGTTTTTATATACACACAAATATTTTTTTCCTCCCTTGGCTCTAATTGAATAGTTAGAAGGTATTGTTAAATTTTGGTAATGTGGATAATATGCCATTTGTAGTGGCTATGTTAATGTTAAATTTGATTTAATAAATGAATAACAAAGAAAATAATTGCTATATTTAAAAAGAAACTAGAATGAGTAGTATATCAAATAGTACTTTAAAATTATTCTTTTTGATGGCGTACATTTTAAGGTCAGGTTTAAGTTAAAAAATTTTCATTTATTACAAATTACAAATAACTAAGCCATTATTTGTAACAAGAACAACAAAAAGGCAATTGCCATTGATAAGCTGAACTCAGTGACAGAGATGTATAAAGTATGAATTGTAGCATCAACTGTAACTTGTTTGGAAGTTCATGTTTCTTCCCATGTTTGTTTGGGTCTTGATTCAGAAGAATTGGATTTATGGGCTTGTTTATTAACTCACTAAATATTTATTGAGCTTTTATTATGTTCTAAGCCCTATCCTCAGTGCTTAAGATATTGAGAAGACTAAAATTCAGTTCCTAGTTTTTAACTTGCATTTTGAATCAGAATCACCTAGGGAGTTTTCTTTTCTTTTCTTTTTTTTTTTTTTGAGTCAGGATCTAACTCTCACCCATGGTGGAGTGCACTGGCATGATTTTTTTGTATAGATGAGATCTTGCTAATTTGCCTAGGCTGGTCTCAAACTTCTGTACTCAAGCAATATTCAGCTTTGGCCTCCAAAAGTGCTAGGATTACAGACATGAGCCACTGTGCCTGATCTACCTCTAGGGAGTTTTCTACATTTATTTATTTATTTTATTTTTTGCCCATGGATCTTCTTATTCAACAGTTATGGGATAAGGCCTAGAGAAATGTCTATTTTTATACTTCTACAAGTGATTCTGAGGGCAATCCTAGATTGAAAACCATAAAAGCCACCACATGACCAACTTGTTCTGTATCGTTTCTGAGTAATGCCAAGAGTAGGTATGTGTGAGCATGCTTTTTCCTCCTGATAACTCTCTCTAAAGAGTAATGTATATCCTTAGGGTATCTAATTTTATTCAATAGCACATGGATTTCAGCTATGAAATTTGCAAATCTAATTTTAAACATATTAACTCAGTATAATAATTTCTCTAGACTTGCCTACCTGCTTTGTAAGTAGTAGTGTACACTTTGGTTTTCTAGTTTCAGGCGTGCCCCTAACATATTTCAGAATATGATAAGCAATTTTATGCTTTTATCTTTATTGTTCATAGATACTTATTTGAAGATGGAAATTCTACTTCCTGTTCCCCTTCTGTCTCCCAAAAGATGTTTCATATTGGTGTTAGTAATCAGAATTTATGATAGCTTTATAAAATATAATTATATTGCTACTAAGTCTGACATTAATTGCAGATACCGCTGTCTTGTCTTCATTTCTAAAATGCAGTTTTTTAGGGGATTGTGCCTTTATGAATAACGTTGTAGACCTCCATTTCTTTTCTCAAGACATTTTGACCTTATAGAAAGGGATGGGAGTTAGGTGACCTAGGCTGCAAGTTAACTCATTTCCTTAAGCAAGTTACCTACCTTTGGGGTACTTTATCTGTTGTGAGAGGTAATAAAAAAAAACAACCTACTTTTTGAAGTTCGAAGAAAAATGAAGTGAGATGGTATGTTAATGATTTGGTGTGATACACAGTTTTTTGTTTTTTTTTAAAGTGCTGGGATTACAGACTGAGCCACCAAGCCTGGCTGGTGGATACACAGTTTTAAAATTTGATGCTATGGATGCTAAACTAACGTACAGTTCTTCTCCAGATAATCTGATAGTGGAGGAAGCAGTGCAGGAGCTGAATTCCTTCCTTGCGCAAGAGAATATGAGACTGCAGGAGTTGACAGATCTTCTTCAGGAGAAGCATCGTACCATGTCTCAGGAGGTACTTGACTAGAAAGGCGAGATGGCTATTCCTAGTGGCTGTGGCAGATGTTGACCAGAATTCTGAGTGCTTCAAAGACTACCTTACTCTAGAAGGCCTATCATATGGGATTTTGCAAAACACAGCAAAACTCCAAAATCTTCAAATAATGAATTACCTCAGATATAAAAGACCATGTACAGTTGTTACTGAGGAATGGCTTGATAGAAATTCAACAGAGAATGGAGAAGTAGGAACTGCCGCATTGATGATGTCCTAGGAATGTAAGGAATATGAATTTTTAATCTAAACTTGGGCACAAATAATGCCATGACCAAACCATGTCAAGATTGGGCATTTATTAATACAAAATAGACCTTATAAGACTCTTCTGATATTCCTGGTTATCATTTTGGTTTAGTTCAAAGGACAGTCTACTAAAATTTGATCTACCTTAGCTTGGCCATCAAATTCTCACGCTGATTAGTAATTTAGTAGTTGCCATTTACTTAGTGCCTAGCAGTTAAGCACTTTATGAATATTATCTCTAATGGTAATACAACTCCCATTTGACTGCTAAGGAAACAAATTCAGAGAGGTTGGTGACTGGTCTGAGGGCATATAACTAGAAAGTGATAGAGCTGTATTTTGAACTTAGGTCTGCGTAACTTCAGAGCCTATGTTCTTTATATGCCTTTGTTTCCTAAACTCTTTGTAAGTCCAGGGGCTGGTTGTGTGAGAATCATCTGGAAAATTTATTAATTCATGTGGATTCTCTTGGACCTTCAAAGGGGTTAGAACATAGCAGCATTTACAAAACAACTGGAGTGTAGTAAGAAAATAGAGGAACTCTGTGTCGTGTTTTAAGATATAAGCCAGGTGCTCCCAAGATGGAAAGGTCTTCCTTTTCTAGCCCTTTTACAAATCTCAGATAGCATTACTAACCAGGAGGACAATTGTTTTGCCCAACTGGCTTGGCATTCAAGATGGCTGTCATGGCTGGCTGTTGATACTGCTTGTCACCCCTAGTTGTCACCTTAGTTATCCACTGTAATAACTACAAGTTGCCTCTCTGGCATGACAGTTTCATGGTAGTTGGACTTCACATGTTGGCTGACCTCCAGTGAGCATCTCATGAATACCAGACAGAACATGGCCTTTCTGACCCATGCCCTTGAAGTTATGTAGTGCCATTTCCACTGCATCACTAAAGTTGACCCAGGTTCAAGAGGAGGGGACCAAGATCCCACCTCTTCATGGAGGACTGTCAAAGAATTGTGGGGCCATGTTTTAAAACCCAACACAAAAGGTATCTATAGATTAACAGTTTAGTAATTGAAATACTAAATATAGTGTTAACTGGTATATAACTGAATAAACAGAACAACAAAGGTTTTTATGTCTTTATGATATCATATAGTAGCAACTCTAGATTGCGCTGAGGTCAGTGTTTTGTTTTTTTTTTTGAGTTGGAGTTTTACTCTGTTGCACAAGCTGGAGTACGGTGGCATGATCATTGCTCACCTTGACTTTCTAGACTCAGGCAATCCTTCTGCCTCAGCCTCTTGAGCAGCTGAGACTACACGTGTGTGCCACCACACCAGGCTGATTTTTTTTTTCTTTTATTTTTTTTAAATTTTTATAGATATGAGGTCTCATTATGTTGCTTAGGCTGGTCTCAAACTCCTTGCCTCAAACAATCTTCCTGCCTTGGCTTCTCAAAATGCTGGGATTACAGACATGAGTCACTACACTTGGCCCTGAGTTCAGCTTAAAAAAAGAGAATGGAAGTTTTCTTTTTTATTTTGTATAGATTATCATTTTGTGGGAATGGGGGGGAGAGAAAGTTTGGGATAAAGGTAGTTGTCATTTTTGAGTTTTTATCTTCTATTTATCTTTTGAATTTTTATTTGACTAATGAAATTAGAGATACTGTTTTTTGTTTGTAAAAATACACTTTTTTATGGCTTTATGGCCTGTCTAGAGAAATGATGCTTTTCAGAGGTAGAAAAATTATTGAATTTTAAGTGGTCTTTTCTTTGTGTGAGAGTTCTTATAGACTTTAGACTTAACTGTTTTCATGATTACAACTGACCCAGAGCTGTTAAAAGAATCTGAGATTTCATTTCTATACTCATAAATTGAGAAAAGAGTGAATCATCTTCTTTTATAATCTTTCCTATAATTATATATAAATAAGAGTTAATATTGTGGAATTTGAAATTTAAGCTAGTGATATAAGGCATTTCTTTTCTAATTTGGTCTTTTTTACTCTTTTTTTCTTATGCCTGTCTTTGGGTTGTAGTTCTCCAAGTTGCAGAGTAAAGTGGAGACAGCTGAGTCACGAGTATCTGTCCTGGAGTCCATGATTGATGACCTGCAGTGGGATATTGACAAAATTCGAAAGAGGGAACAACGACTGAACCGACACTTAGCAGAAGTCCTAGAACGGGTTAGTACTGTTTTATAGTTTGGAGACTAGAATTATTTTAGGGAGTCTTCTCAGAAAGAATCAACTTGGGGAGTGGTACTTGGGGGAAAAACTGATCCTTTGAAAGCACATTGGTTATATTCTAAAATCTTAGGATTTCTTACTAAAGAATCTTTGTCTTCTTTCTAGGTGAACTCGAAAGGTTATAAGGTGTATGGAGCAGGAAGCAGTCTCTATGGTGGCACAATTACCATCAATGCCCGGAAGGTAAAATTAGTGACTCGGGACACGTGTTTTTATCTGGTGTTTGGCCTTGTGCCTAATGTACTTCGGATTGTATTCAAAAGTGACAAAGTGGGGTTTTACTGCAAGAGTGAATCAGTGAAGATAGGAAGCTCAGAATGGGAATAATTTAAGAATATTTTTTCTTTATTCTTATTTTGCTATTTTCCTGCTTTTCCAGTTTGAGGAAATGAATGCAGAGCTTGAAGAGAATAAAGAGTTGGCTCAGAACCGTCACAGTGAACTGGAGAAACTTCGGCAAGACTTTGAGGAGGTCACTACACAAAATGAAAAACTGAAGGTAGGAGACACATCTCTGAATGGCAGTAAAGTTAGACTTTTTGCTAGTCAACTCACATAATACTTGTGAACCTGCATAATTTATGAGGGAAAATAAAATGCAGATAAAATTCAACATGCTTCCGTGATAAGAAAAACTCTTAACAAATTAAATGTAGAAGAAAGATACCCCAATATAATAAAGGCTATATATGACAAGTCCACAGCTAACATTATACTCAGTGGGGAAAAGTTGAAAACTTTTCCTCTAACATCAGGAGCAAGATAAGACATAGTGCTAGCCATAGCAATTAGGCAAGGATAAGAAATAAAAGGCATCTAAATTGGAAAGGAAGAAGTAAAGTTGTTTCAGTTTGCAGATGACATGCTCTTATATATAGAAAAGCTTATGACTCCATCAAAAAACTGTTAGAACTATAAATGAATTCAGTAAAATTGCAGGATACAGTATCATCATATAAAGATCACTATACACTGACAACAAACTATGCCAAAAGGAAATTAAGAAAGCAATCCCATTTACAATAGCACACACACACAAAACAAAACCATTTAGGAATAGATTTAACCAAGGAGGTGGAAAATCTGTACGCTGAATGGGTAAAGAAATACATGTACATATTGGTGTGCATGTGTGTATGTTTTTATACATGTGCACAATGGAATATTATTTAGCCTTGAAAAGAAGGAAATCCTGTCATTTGCAACAACATGGATATACCTGAAAGATATATTGCTAAATGACATAAGCCGAGCACAGAAAGACAAATTTTGTGTGCTCTCACTTACAGGTGGGATCTAAAAAAGGCAAACTCACAAACAGGGTGTAGAGTGGTGGTTATCAGGGGTGGAGGAAATGAGGAGATGTTGGTCAAAGGGTACAAAGTTTCAGTTATGTGGGATGAATAAGTTCTGGAGATCTAATGTACATACAGCTTTGTGACTATAATTAATATTGTGTACTTGAAATATGCTAAGAGAGATCTTAGCTGTTTTTTGCAACAAAAATAAAAGGTAACTGAGGTGATGAATATGTTGATTTACTGGATTGTGGTAATAATTTCACAATGTGTATATATATATTTTTATATATCTCTCAAAACATGTACACCTTAAATATTTATAATTTTTGTTGATTATACCTTAATAAAGCTGGGGGGGGAAAAAAAAAAGAAAAAAGTAAGTTTTATTGCTGTACCTATTGATATATTTACTTATTATCCATACGCTACCTTGTTTTGAAAAGGATTTAAAGCAATCTAAAAGATATATAGACTAAATCAAGGTGCTCTAACTTAGGAGTTGTTGAGAGAAATGCGGAGTAGGGTAAACTAGGGTGAGGATCCAAAATGGATGAAAAGAATGGGGCTTATATAGAAGATGTATGCAAGGAGTATGTATATATATACTGTGGGAGTATAGACAACTCACATGTCAGTAGTGGCCAGAGGGGGGCCACAGATTAGGCTTGTGATTTCTTGCTGCCGAAACAGAGAAAGAAGCATGTTTGGGGATCCTATTGGTTTTCAAACCTGCCCAGAAGCATTTTCTGCTCAGGTCCTTAGGAGAAGAGATTTCGGGAGGCTTCCTTACCCTCTCTTTCAACGCTAGTCACCTCTGTTTTATAATTTGATTTGTTTATAAGGAAGTTTGAACTGAAAAAGCAAAAATAACCTAAGTTATATCAATTAAAGTGTTTGAATAATTAAAGCAAACAGTTGCTTAAGAAAAGCACAACTATTTTTGATATCCTGTCAAAAATATTTTTGTGTGTGACTGTTAATAAAGTAAGTTCATCAGTAAGTTCACAATTTTTTTTCCTAGCTTAGGAGCTCTGACATCTGGTGCACAGAGGGTAGATTGTGCTTCTGACTTTTTTTTTCCTTTGTGCCTTCCTAAGGTGGAATTGCGGAGTGCTGTGGAGGAAGTGGTAAAGGAAACTCCAGAGTATCGCTGCATGCAGTCACAGTTCTCTGTCCTGTACAATGAGAGCCTACAATTGAAAGCACACTTGGATGAGGCACGGACCCTGCTTCATGGCACCAGAGGAACCCACCAACGCCAGGTTGAGCTCATTGAGGTAACAACCTTACCTTGTCTTCTGTATATAAACTTTTCTGTATAGAAAGATGAGATCTGTCCCCACAGATCTTATAATCTACAGTAGTGGGAGAATAGTATCCATTAGAATGCAGTGTGTTACAATAGCAGCATATCCAAAAGATTCCATGATAGAAGAGACAGAGCATCTAATTTGACTGTGGAAACTTCCTAATTCCACTTGAGAAAGTGAAGTATGAATCTTAAAAATAAATGCGAGTTTACTGGTAGTTAAAAGGAGAAGGGCATTTTTAACAGAACAGCATGTATAAAAATGTGAGAGAGCAACAAATAGTTTAATGACTGGAACTTATGTTTATGGGGGAAAATAACGGGTAGAAGCTGCATAACTACTTATAATGACACCTGTAGGTAATTTTTTTTAAAGGTAGAAACTTTTATATCTTAGGTTCACTTCTGTATCTTCCATAGTCCTTAAGGTACTGTTTATCATAGTTGGTGTTTTAATATATGCCTGACAAATGAATTGAGTACCCATTATATATGTTTGTCTATTGTTTTATGGTTTAGTTCTCTAAATTGTAATAGTCTCAGAGTTGGGAGCCATTTCCTTTATTTCTTCAATATCCTGTCAGTTTCCAACTAAGTGTTTTATAAATATCTGGTGTTCACTAAATGTTGATTGAACAGGAAATTTTTAGAGGAATTCATTCTTTTCTTGGAATTTTCTTTACTCTTTTTATATCTCTCTAGATCAAATTTAGGAAATAGGATAATAGAATATGATATTTTCACATTTTGTTAAGAATTTTTGATCGGTTCCTTTTTCTGTGTGCAGCGAGATGAAGTTAGTCTTCATAAGAAGCTGAGGACTGAAGTGATCCAGCTAGAAGATACGCTGGCTCAGGTCCGCAAGGAATATGAAATGCTGAGGATAGAATTTGAGCAGACCCTTGCTGCCAATGAACAAGCAGGTATAATTATTCTCGTTCTATGCTGCTGTTGGTCTCAGCTGTAAATGCCTTCCTTGAAAGACAAAACACAGTCCCTAAGATTTGTTAATATTAACTTAACCTCAGAAGTCATAAATTACCTTACATCAAATTCTATAATTCAATTTAGTTCACAGCCAAAAACAGTATTTTATAACTCAGGTAGGCCAGCTTTGTTTCATCTTCTAAGAAGGAATCTTTCTCTGGTAATTCTCCCTATTTCTTTAAGGTTCCTGATGTGTTCTGCACTTCATCTCCTTGTGCCATTGCCTTTGTCACAGTTCCTTATAACATTGCTGTTTCTGTGTTTAAGGCCCTATAAATCGGGAGATGCGCCACCTCATCAGTAGCCTCCAGAATCACAATCACCAGCTGAAAGGGGAGGTCCTAAGGTATAAGCGGAAATTGAGAGAAGCCCAGTCTGACTTGAACAAGGTAACCAGGAGGGGTAGAATAAGTATAATGTGCTCTTAAAGTTATAAAGCTGTTATAGAATGAAATATGCAATGTGGTTACTGTAAGTGATGTACATCTTTCTTTCCTTTGTTCTCCCAGACACGTCTGCGTAGTGGCAGTGCCCTCCTGCAATCTCAGTCTAGTACTGAGGACTCTAAGGATGAACCTGCAGAGCTAAAACAAGATTCTGAGGATTTATCCACCCAGTCCTCAGCATCGAAGTCATCTCAGGAGGATGCCAATGAAATTAAGACCAAACGGGATGAAGAAGAGCGAGAACGAGAAAGGAGGGAGAAAGAGAGGGAGCGAGAAAGAGAACGGGAGAAGGAAAAGGAGAGAGAACGAGAGAAGCAGAAACTGAAAGAGTCAGAAAAAGAGAGAGATTCTGCTAAGGATAAAGAGAAAGGCAAACATGATGATGGAAGGAAAAAGGAAGCAGAAATTATCAAGCAACTGAAGATTGAACTCAAGTAAGAGCAATATTTAAAGTAACTATTTCTGGGTCAAAAGCGAAGATTAGGATATCCTGCATAAAATGTTTGGTTGATATCATGGCTTGTCTATTACTGCAGTATTTTAGATTGTACAATCAATGTGGGTTCAACTCTTGATCAAGTGTACAGTCAGAATTGCCTGCATGGTTATTATGTACTTTTGTTCGGTGGTCAAGTGTCAATAAACCCAAGGATTATAGCCTTGTTTTTCATGAATCCAGATTAAGGGAGGGAATGTTAAGGTTGAAGTAACCCTCCTGAGAATTATTGGAAATTAACTCCTGCTCTTTATTGAATTTGGGCAGTTTGTAGGTATTAAATTAATTATGAAATCTGGGATTAGCAGCATATTTTATATATGTCACTGTAGCTTGAATGACACCTGATCCGTTTGCCTGACAGTTAACTAGTTTGTGGATATATATGTTTTTGTTTTTGCCTATTCTTCTGTCACGTTGTTGGGGTTTTTCCCCTATCATATTTTAGAGTTTTTTGCATTAGAAAGATAAGCTCTTTTGTGATAAGAGTTTAAAATATTTTTTCCCTTTCATCATTTTA
>CAUYQG010207573.1:0-29714 GCA_963574415.1 Tarsius wallacei
CCCTTTGAGAAGTTTATGCCTATTCGTTTAAAATTCATTGGTACCTCATCTATGCAGTGCATCATATAAAATATATATATATACACACACAAACACCGGGGGTGCCAAAAAATGAATACACATTTTAAGATATGTTATCTACGTATTGCTTTTCAAAGCTGAATTGAATTATGGTAGCAATGTGTAGCACAATGCTTGCTCACATTATGGCATTAATCAAATGAATATTAGTGGTTAGTGTCACCATGTGACAGGCAGGACAATTTTAACGTTTTAATATAGTTGTTTCCTTTCTTAAAATGTGTATACTTTCTCTCTCTCTCTCTCTCTCTATATATATATATGTGTATATATTTATATGCTCTACTAGAAGTGCTAATCAACATAAATGAAAAAGACTTACGAGCAGTTATTCTATCATTTCTAAGTAATAAACAGAATAAAAATTAATTTAAACATGTAATGAATATTAAACAAAAAAAGCCTCCAGAGGTCAGCTTTAACAAAAAATGGCCCCCTGAAGAAGTCTATAGGGAAAGATGAGGTAGACCAGTGGAGAGCTTCAGGTGCTGAGAGTCGTTTGTGCAGAGACAGAGACTGAAATAATGAAACATGCTTAATGACTGATGGTGTTACTCAGCAAACCAGAAACGGAAAAACTACCATTTAATGAGGCTCCTGAATTATTTCAAAAGAAATCTTTGTGAGTCTCCTACCTACCTGTAATAACAGTTACTTTGCATTTATGAAAGGAACCTTGGTTCTCAATGTCTTTTCTCTTGAGTAGGCATTTTTTCATTAGTTAGTTTAAAAATATCTAGGCACAAACACTACAAATAAAAGATCAAAGAGTAACTATATGCTGGTCTAATTTAAAATACTGTTCTCAGCAAGTACAAATCCTTTTTTAATTGCTAAACTGAACTTCTGGTTTTTTCCAACTTTTTTCTTAAGTCACTTCAGTAAGTTAAAATTCCCCAAATGAAGGAAAAAAATCAAGTTATCAGTACAATCATAAAACCAAATAAGTATCAATTATGTTGAACTTATCAGTAATTAATTTGTCATTCTACTGGAAGCTTTTATATCACTTGAAAAGCAGAGCTATGCAAAAAAGATAGTTACTTAACAAATTTTAACATAAAGATAAAAGGCCATTTCATTTTTAAAACATTAAAATATAAAATCTGCTCAAACATGTAGCTTTGAAAGTATGAAATGATCTAAATGCCATTTTCTTCATGAGTAAACAGTGATGCACACGTCTAATTATAATGGGCCTCTTTATAAAGTGATTACTTGACATCTGCCTTTTAAAACACATACACAAACTAACTTTGTTCATGACTCAACCACTAGTAAGCCAAATGTTAGGCCAAATATGTACAAATGAGAACAAGTTTCCATTCTGCCTTTAAACTGAACTAGCAAGAAAAATGTTATATTTAAGGAAAAAAAATATTTCCATTTTGGAAGGATTATCACTGAGTTCTGTTACAGAATGAAAGAAGGGGAATTTTATTTGAAAACCTCTTTAAAAATCTCTTATTTTTTAAAATGAGGGTAGTTGATGTGTTTCAGCTTTCAACTCAGGAGTAAAATGAAATCTGTGCACATAATATCCCAAAGAAATACGGAAGATCAAGAGTAACTTAAAAGCCTTATACTGAATGTTGATTACAAGAGATTAGTTCAGTTGTTTCACTTTACTTTTTTCTCCTTAACTCTTTCTAAAATAAAACATTAAATGGGCATGGATAACCCTGTGATAATTTTCATACTGTCTAGTTCAAAGTGGACAACTTGAAGGAAAGGTTCTGGGACTACTTGAATCTCAGCTTACAAATTTACAAAATAATAGTCTTCCATATTCTAATATAGCAGAATATTTTATGTTGCTTGCTTTCATTCCTATAGTTATCTCTTGGATTTACCCACTTCAAAAATAACTTTTCCAAATAGACGGTATATATACAGATCACTTAACGAGTATGCAAATAAAATACTTCAAATTGTTCAGTATTACCTATTGACAATAAGAGAGTGGGAGGTCCAAGCCTTAATGTCAGCACCTTTCCTATTTCAAAAGCTAGCTGATAGCCTAGAAAGACTGGCATTAAAATGACAACACTTTCATAATCAACAAGACACAACACATTTGGAAAGCTGATGGGAAAACACATTTTATTGTGATCACATTTATTTAAATGCAATATATGCCTTCATATTAATACAAAGAGAAAACCTGAAGGGAAAAAATAAAATAAAATATGACCATTCCACTTAATCTTTTAAAATGTCTCAAAAAAAATTTTAACAGCATTTTACTCCTAACAACTTTAGGAAAATGAAAACAAAAAGAGGCAGAGAAATCAACTCAAATGATCTGGAATATTTTATTATCTAACATGGTAAATTTCTAGGTTATAATTTATAATCACCAAATTAATAAAATGGATTCCAAATATGGTCCAAGACACATAAAGAACTAAAACATATACACAAAAAACAAAACACAATGAAATTATTTGCCTATCATAAAAACTATAATACCAGTACCATATAGGAACTCAGTCAGGATAATATATAGGAAATATGTATAAAATTCTGCCTTTAAAAAACTTTCACAATATGCAATGATGTATAACTTACAGAAGTAAATAAAATAGGTATGGTGCTTTATAATTTGCTGAGTGCTTTCATATTAAATTATTCAATTCTCACAATAACTCTGAAAGATGCACAGGAGAAGGGTTATTATTTTCATTCTAATAATGAAGAAATGAAGTTTAAAAAGATTAAAGCATAGCTGTAATAACTTAATAAATAGCAATTTTTAAGAAACAAGGTGACTAAGTCATTTTTACATTTAATGTGAACAATTAGAAAGGAAAAACAAAAAACAGACTAGAGTAGCCATATAAAAGCCAAATGGAATTAAATAAAATATATTGCTAGAAATATATTATCACATCATCTTTACAAATGACAACAAAAATAAGTGTTTCCATCATTTTCTACAAAAGAGATTACCTAATATAATACTTTGAACATCAAAAATAATACAAATAAAAAATATTCCTTTGCTTATCCTCTGTTAGGATATCAGGAAACTTAAAAAGGTTCCACCATCTTTATATCATTATTCACCAAGGACATATAAATGGAGAATATTTAAAAATAATTATCTCATCTACAACCCATACTAAATTTGAAATCAAAGAACTACACTTTAAATCAAAATTACCACCTGAGTAACCACCAGAAGAAGAAAAAAACTTCACCCACTAGCATACCAATAATTGTGTAAGAGCAGATTAGAAGTTGTTGCCATCTTTGAATAATAAACCTATCACCTGAAGACAGTGAAGCTATGATCTGATTACTGAATCAAATGAGTTATTTTGGGGGGGAAGGGATAGGTTGTGTGATGTCAGAAAGTTCTCCACTTTATTTAGGCTATCAAGTTTGTTTCCACATAGGTGTACATAGTAATCTCTGATAATTATTTCTTCAGGATCACTTGTGATTTAATCTTTTATATTTCTGATTGTTTCAACTGAGTTCTTAAAAATTAAAAAAAAATCAAGAACAAATGAAATACAGATCTCAAGCAGAAGAATTCTCAAGGCTTCTTCTCACATTCATAATTGTAATTTTACTTCAAAATATTCACATAAAATCAGTTCTTCCAATATATCCAATTTTTAGATGCTGTTCTTCAATGCTGGTATTTTTAAATATAGTGGTGCTGTATCTAGTGATAGACATTAAGTGTGCAAGGAAACAGATTAAACCCCATAGTCTCTACTTGGTTAATTCCAGAAACCAAAACTGTGCATATCATACTTCAATATATTATAAGATTCAAAAGATACTGACTTACAAAGGCAATTTACTGCAAAAGTTAATTAACTAGATTTAGCCAACATCTCTTTCAGTTTGCTTTTATTATTTTAAAACAAGTGAAACACAGAAAGAAGAAGATAATGGAATGGCATGTACTCCACATGAATATCTTTCTAAATTAGTATAGTACCCACAAAAGTTTAATGAGGTTTGCAGATACCCTGCAAGTCTGGAACATTGATAGTACTTCATATCACTGCAATGCAGTAAACAACAAATCAATGTTGCTTCAACAATAATACAGGTCATTTTAGCTTTGAAAATATAACAAACGCTATATCTATATTAAACCCAACATAATTAAAACTAGTCAAATAAAAAGATATTATGAAAACCAAACCAAAAGTTAAAGAAAGATAGATATACTACAAAGCTAACCATTAAACAAAGGTAAAAATATCCCTCGACTCATTAAAGCACTTATCATACGCTAATATAAATGAAAGTTTAGAACCAGCAAGCCCCATTAGAATGTCCAATATGCACAGTATGAAGAATTCCATCTTTCCCATTAGGTACATAAATATGCATTATGACATAATACTGCGACATCTCTATTCAAGTAGTAGAATACTCAAGGTAAGCAATTTACAAAGTGATAAAAGTATTTTGGGATAAAATGATCTCATGCTTTTCTGTGTACAATAAAGAAATCAAAATCATAAAACAGGCCAGGCACAGTGGCTCATGCCTGAAATCTCAGCAGTTTGGGAGGCCAAGGGTTGCTTGAGCTCAGGAGTTCATGACCAGCCTGGACAACATAACAAGACAGTGCCTCTACAAAAAATAAAAAAATTAGCCAGGCATGGTGGAATGCACCTTTCCCAGCTACTCAAGAAGCTGAGGTGGAAGGATCACTTGAGCCCCCAAAAATCGAGGCTACAATGAGCCATGATTGTGCCACTGCACCATCATGTCACTCTGGGTAACAGAGCAAGACCCCCAACTCAATAAACAATATATATATATGAATATATCATTAATATTTTTCCTTATTTTTGTTATTTAATCCAATTAGAATGTTCAATTTAATAATCATATATACCTTTGTAAATAGAACTCTAAAAAATTTTCACTATTAACAATTGCCAAAAGGTAGAAACAACCTAAGTGTCCATCAACAGATGAATGGGTAAACAAATTGTGATATACGCATAACATGAATATAAAAGAGAAAAAAAATTAAAGAGAAATAAAATTCTGGCACATGCTATAACATGGATAAATCTTGAAGATATTATGCTAAGTAAAATAAGTCAGTCACAAAAGGATAAATATTGTATGATTCTACCTATATTGGATATCTTTTGAATCCTCAAAATCATAAAGACAGAAAGTTAATTGATGGTTGCCAGTGACTGAGGGGCGGTTAGAATAAGGAGTTACTGTTTAATAGATACGAAAAGCTGGGCTCGGTGGCTCAGCCTGTAATCCCGCGCCTTGGGAGGCTGAGGTGAGTGGAATGCCTGAGCCCACGGGTTCGAGACCCGCCTGGGCAACTTGGTGAGACCTCATCTCTACAATAAATCAAAAAAATTAGCCGGGCGTGGTAGTTCACGCCTGTAGTTCTGGCTACTTGGAAGGCTGAGGATCGCCGGAGCCCAGCAGGTCGAGGCTGCGGTGGCCGGAAGCGGCCACTGCACTCCAGTCTGGGCGACGGAGTAAGATGCCAACTCAAAAAAAAAAAAATAGATACGAAGTTTCCATGGGGACAATGAAAAACTTCTGGAGATGGATAGGAGTAATAGTTGCACAACAATGTGAATATACTTAATGCCATCACACTGTACACTTAACAACTGTTAAAATGGTAGATTTAGAGTATATATATATTTCCACAAAAAAATTTTACTAACTGCATCAATCTTTCGCTCTCCTTTGTATTTTAGTTAAGGCACAATAGTATTTATATGATGCTTTAGTAAACATTTTATGTCATCTGGTTGTGAATATCTTAAAGATAGTATTTCTTTATAATAATTTTATATATACATATATATAAATGACAAAACATCAAGCTCTCTAATAAATAAAATACGCACTGGGAAAGAGTAAAGAGAAAATCTCATTTAGGACAATGAATTGAGGCAATGTCTAGAACCCACACATTTAAAATGTATTATCTCTATCTGGAAAGCTATAGTCACACGTCATACATGCACCTCCTAAGATAATATGCCTTTCAAATTCCTTCATTATTTCTCACAACCCCAAATTAGGCTTTTCCAAATAACAGTAAGTTAACAGATTGCCTAAGGCCATTTTGCTAATGTTATAAACTAAAATTTCCAACTCTCTATAAAAGAAATGATAAATCATAGCTTTCATATAACACAGTCCCACAAGAATGAGTGAAGAATCTAAGTATTTTCTTTGAGAATCACTATTGTGAAAAAAAAAATTAAGATAGATGAAACAATAAATTAAATTCCTATCTATAAAATCACTATAGTTTTTTGACAGTTCTCCTTAGACCTAAATATTATACAAAATGGCCTGTAAAGGCTCCCTTCCAATCCATCCTCCACAAATAATGGTTTCATGTGGCTGTTTAAATATACCCCTATGAAAACCCACAAGGGAAAAAGAATGTGTGGGAAAGTTAGGCAGTCTCATATTTCCAGTAGACTTACCAACCTGATTTTTTTAAAAACTGAAGATAGGATATTGCACAATGAGTGAGTGCAAAAAATATTTTTAATGTGCTATTACCCTTTTCAGTGAATTCTGGCCAAACATAATTGGTACTTTTCACAATCCCCATATCTCCATCTTAGGAATCCTGTCTATATATGTACATGGCTATATATATCTTTATATACAAAATATAATACTAAAAACTAATGAAGTAACATTAATAGATAATCATTATTTCAAATATTAAGGAAAACTATCCCAATAAGAAATTCCCCATGTCACCAAAACTATCTTGGGAAGAGTCAACTCCAAAAGGCTTTAATAAACTATTAAGCGAGCCTAATCTTTAAAATTAATTGGAGCATTTTTTGAAAGGTTTAATGTAAAGAATACTTTATTAACTCACTTGGAAATATACATCAAATTTTAAACATATGTGATATGTAATCCATCCCCAAAATGTCCTGCCATTAGTGCAGAGTAGGATTTTTAATGTTGTAAAAATAAATGTTAAACGTGAATTAGAATATCCCTTCAAAAAAAAAAAAGCAAGCTTCTTTGTTCTTTTCTGTTTCTAAACTGTTCATAGCACTTAGAACACAGGAGATAGAAATTCATCATTGATGTGTTAATCTTGCCTTGTCAGGCAGGTCAAGAAAAATGCAATGCTCTGCAAAAGAACTGAAATTGATCATTCAAACTCACTGGAAAGAAAGGTGGAGTGTTGCATCGTTAGGCCAGCAATGAATCCTAAATTTACTCTTCAGTTTAAAAGATTAAACTGGAAACTTCTCACTGACTGTCAAAATAACTCAAGGTTTTAGTGAAAGAAACTTTTAGCCTACTTCTCTGCAGCAGTCCTCTTTGTGTTCCAACACAGCCTCCTAGACCAAAAACAAAAGCCTAGCAAATTTTATGCCAGTGTCAATAGACTGTGGATATCTGTTCTAGCCCAGCAAGTAATTTGCAAAAACAGGCACTCACCAACAAAGAGAGAACAAGAAGGGATGGGTCCAGTATAAGAATATTACAAAACTTTTCATTCAATTAAAATAAAGATACTCACTTGCATCGATGGTCTTACAAAAGTCCACGATATAAAGATCCTCAAGCCAAATTCTTTCTAGTAATAATTGACATAAGGAGAACATACAATAATAGACAGGTTGGACTGATGTTTCTTTGACATGAAACAGACGTTCCTTTCAACTCTGGGCACAGCTAAGTTAAATAATGGGCAAATAAAGACTTTCCTATATGGTGTGATATCTCTTTTTCTCATAAACAAAAAGAAAATGGTCATAATTCACTTTCTTATTCTGAAACTCAACTTCCATTTCTTTTTCACACTTCAAAACACATAAATTTCAACATTTTCTTAGCTATTAATTATTTGCGTGTGTTATAATGTAAATTAATCAAGTTAGTAATAATTGATTCCTATACTATACTACTATATGGTATTGTCTATTTCACAAACTCTTTACTTTGTACTTCTTGAATGTTTGTGTATGCATAACATTTCCTCCATTCCTAGGTATATACACAAAAGAAAAACCTAAGTCTAGTCAAAAAACTTGGAGACAAATATTCATAGCAGCATTATTCAAAATAGACAAAAAGTAGAAACGATTCAAATTCTCTTCGACTGATGAATGGATCAACAAAATGTGGATTACCCATATAATTATTTAACAGTAAAACACGCTACAACATGGATGAACCTTAAAAGCATTATGCTAAGTGAAAGAAGCCAGTCACAAAAGACTGCATACTGCATGATTCCATTTCTACGAAATGAGAATAAATGAATCTATAGAAACAGAAAGTGGGTGACTGGATTTAGGAGAGAGAAGGAGATGTGACAATGAAGAATAGCTGCTAATAGCTAAGAGGTTTCTTTTGAGAGTGAAGAAGCTCACATTTGAAAAGTCAAAACCTGAACTCTTGATTTACCACTCCAATCTAATTCTACTCCACTTTCCCCCATCTCTAGATTCACCAGATAGTTGATTTGGCTACAAATAGAGCAACGATGCCTCCTCACTTTTCCTCACACCTCACGCCTTTCCATCAGTCAATCCTATATTTTCTTCCCCCAAAATCTATCCTCTCCACTCTTTCTACTGCCACCTCAACATGTCCCGTAGGCTGCAAAAGTCTCCAAACTACAGTAGCCTCTCCTTATTCATAGTTTTGCTTTCCAAGGTTTCAGTTACCTGTGGTCAACCACAGTCCAAAAATATTAAATGGAAAATTTCAGAGGTAAATAGTTCATAAGCTTTAAATTGGGTGCCATTCTGATCAGGTGATAAAATCCTACAATGTCCTACTCCACCCAGCCCAGGATGTGAATCATCCTTTGGTACAGCAGATCCAAGCTATCTACCCACACTAACCACCAATTAGTTACTTAGCGGTCACCTTGGTTATCACATCAGCTGTTGAAATATCATAATGCTTGTGTTCAAGTATTCCTTATTTTACTTATTAATGGCTCCAAAGTACAAGAGTAGTGAAACCAGCAACTAAGATACACCAAAGATAAACTGTAAAGTGCTTCCTTTACATGAAAAGGTAAAAATTTTTGATTTAACAAGGAAAGGGGAAAAAATATGCTAAGATTCATGGGTAGAACAAAATCTACCCATAAAATTGTTTAGAACAAAAAAGAAAGTCGTGCTAGTTTTGCTGTCACATTTCAAACTTCAAGTTTTAGTCCCCAAAGTGTGATAGCTTTTACTATGGTATATTTTGATAACTGTTCTATTTTGTTATTAGTTGTTGTTAGTTTCTTACTGTGCCTAATTTACAAATTAAACTTTATAATACATATATATGTACAGAAAAAACATAGTATGTATAGGGTTCCATACTATCTGAGGTTTCAGGCATCCACTGGGGGTCTTGAAATGTATCTGTGGAAAGGGGAACACTATAGTATTCTTGCTTTCACTCACACTTCCTTTCGATATATTCTCCACATGGCAGCCAGAAGATATTTTTTAAAACAAAATCTGATCACATCATTTCCCTGTTCCACATCCTCAAACTGCTTACTAATGCATTTATAATAAGATCTACATTCCTTAACATTGGCTACAAAGCTCTACCCAATCTGTCCCCTGCATATCTCTCAACATCATTGTATACTTCCCTCCTCCCATGCTGACTCTCCAATTACAGTCCAGCCACATTTCTACCCCTGTACAAGCTAATTGTCACCTTAGTCCTTTGGCCTGGAATCTCCATTCTTCATTTTTTCTCATGGTCTGCTTCTTCTCATCATTAATGCCTCTGCTCAAATGTTACATCCTCAGAGAGATCTATAGTAACTCCACTGAGGTCACAATCTAATTTATAGCCCTGCTGTATTTTATTTTTTTACATTTTTATTTCAGTTGCTTTAGGGAGTACAAATGATTTTTGGTTACATGGATGCAATGTATAGTGGCAAAGAAGTCTAGGCTTTGCCTTTACCCTCCACCCCTACCTGTACGCACTGCACCTGAAGGAACGCAGGAACAGAAAACCAAATGCCACATATATCTTCCTCATAGCACTGCATAGCACTTTTCTATCCAAATGATTTTTTCCCATCTCTCCCATGTAAACTTTGTTCGCCACTCTATCCCCAGAATCGAGAACTGTGCCTGCACACAGTAGTTACTCAAGAAATATTTGTTAAATAAATGAGTGAATATATGAACAAATAAATTATAACTGATAAAAGGGGGTAAAGTAAGACATGAGTTCCCTTGGGAACTAGAGAAACAATGTCCAAGGGCTACATATATTTCCACCTAAAAGATAGCAAATTTCTGCTTATTAGGTAAAAGCTAATAACTGGAAAAGGTGTAAAGAAAATGTCTTCTTTTCTAGAACTTTGAAGTCTTAACTCCAACTACTGTTTTGTTTGTGAGAAGCATGGCGGAAGAGATGGAAAAAAGTAGGAATACTTAGATACTAAACATCAACAGTAACAGCAACGGGGGAAAGAATAGGTAAGTAGAAAAACATTTAATGTAAAAAGAAAAAAAAAATCAAAAGTATTCTAACCACATCAACCTCAATAACAATTCTTGAGTTCATTGTTTTTCTCAAAGAGCAAAAATGTAAGCCTTTGTAGTGAACTTGAAAAAACAAATTTTAAAAAAAAGACCTTAAAAAATTATTAAGAATACCAACGCTTTTGGAAAAACTTGTCAAACCAAAAATTCCTATCATCATAGTCACTGAACCAGAGATGTGTAAATAGGAAAGTAAGCAATGCACATAGAAACAGAAGTAGAGTATTCATGATGATGAACCTTATTCCACATTGGTAATAGTACAGCCAAGATGAACCAGCTTATGTCTTTACAATATTTATTACCTATTCCTGATATGTAATACCTTTTCTCTAGAAATAACACTTTCCTACTGATAAATCCATGTACAACTCTGACCCAATGAAAGCTTCCTACAGAGTCTTTTGTTTATGGAGAAAAATGGAACAAAATTGAATTAAAAGGGGAAATACCTAATTTAGAGTATGAACTAAAGATTTCCCGGGTTTCACTTTCAGGTTGAAAAAGAAATATGATACCAAATACTCCAAAATGGTGCAATTCTGGCAGTTGTTCCGAGAATAAAATTTTCTTCTCAATTTTCTGCTAACAGCCTGCTCACTCCATTTCCTGCCAGATGCAATCTGGAGAGAACATAATAAAATGACAATAGCAAAGGTTTTTGCTATTAGCTAACTTGTATTCAAATTTGAGTTGCCCTATTCTTACTAGCTGTATGAATTAAGAAATTTTAATGTAAATACAGATACTTCTTTCCTTAAATCCTAAAAAAATGCCAAAATCCCTGTAGTCTCATCTTGCCAAACTCAAGGTTCTGAGAGACCTCTCTAGAGACTTTGGTGCTAGATTCAAGGCTATATTAGCTACACCTGCTAATGATTCAGGTTGTTAGAACCACTGCACGATGCTTTCTTTTAGTTGACCTCCTCTACAATCCCATATTTATGTTCTCTCCAAACTCTCAACTCCACATCTATTTCTCCTGTTCTTAGACAAACTGTAACTGTCCTCTTCTCCACCTCAGAATCTTTCAATATGTCTTCTCACTCTCCTGATGTCCCTTGAAGAAAAGCAGTCTTTTTCCCCAAACTAATCTCTTCTTCCCACTCAAGCCCAATAACCTCCTAGACTCTGCCCAATAAATTATCCTCTTTCCTTGCATTACCAGTCTTTCTCTTCCTTATTTATTCTTGTTTCTCTTCCTCCAAATAAGCTTCAGTTTTATTCATCCCCAAAGTTAATTCTCTTGACCCAACTTAATCCCCCAAATTACTCCCAAATTTCTTTTTTCTTTCCTATTTTCTAAAACAAGCAAGATTTTATGTTATCTTCATTTATTACTTCATCCCAACAAATAGTCATTTACTCTCTATCTATTCAGCAGACATTTATTAAATACTTATTATATTTTATGCAATGTGCTAGGTTCTAAGAATGTGAAAATGAGTAACAAACTAATGGCCCGATCCTAATGGCCTTGTCCTGAACACTATGAAATTCTGCTACACAGAACACCAAGGCCCTTTCTCAGTCTGCATTTCTATTTTTCTACAATCTTAGACATTACTAGCTATCTCGTCCTTTGACAAAACGCCCTCCTTCAGGGTTCAAAGCACTGCATTATCCTAGTTTCCTTCCAACCTTTCTGACACATTCCTCAATTTCTCCTTAAACTAGCCCCACTTCTTCCTTTCATTCATTCAAATGCAGCACTTCCCCAAACCACTGCCCCAGGTCCTCTTTTCTCTCCCTTCTATACTTGCTCCTTTGTGATAATACCCCACTAGCATAGCTTTTACTTCATCTCTGTGCAAATGAATCACAAATAATAACAGATAAATTGACTATTATAGTTTTACAGATAAGAAAACCAAGGCTTGGGGAGATTTGAAAATTTGCCTAGAGTCATAAGAACTTGTAAGTGCCAGGCTCAGTGGCTCAGTCTGTAATCCCGTGCCTTGGGAGGCTGAGGTGAGTGGATAACCTGAGACCGCGGGTTTGAGACCCGCCTGGGCAACTTGGCAAGACCTCATCTCTACAATAAATCAAAAAATTAGCTGGGCGTGCTATCGCTCGCCTGCAGTTCCAGCCACTTGGAAGGCTGAGGCGGAAGGATCGCCTGAGCCCGGCAGGTCAAGGCTGCAGTGGCTGGGAGCGGCCACTGCACTCCAGTCTGGGTGACAGAGTGAGACTGCAACTCAAAAAAAAAAAAAAAAGAACTTGAAAGTAGTAGAACCAGGTCTGGAACCCTGGCAATCTGACATCGCAGCCAATGCGGGTAATCTATACAGCACATTGAATGGCCTCCTGAGGCTCTTTCTCAAAGGCCAGACCTAATTTTCTTTTTTATTTTTTTATTAAGTGACATTTTAATTTTTATTATTTTTATTGACAAATAGTTATACATATTCATGGAACATATAGTGAGATTTTATACATATAACATATAATGATCAATTCAGGGTAATTTAGCATATCCATCATCTCAAACATTTATTACTTTTTAAGAAAACTACAACTTTCTCAACACACAAATAATAAAAAGTAAAACCTGAATATCTGCTAAAGTAAGCTAATTTTCTAAAATACCATCTTTTATTTTAAAGCTCTAGGGTACATAAGTAACCTATATGCAGGTGAAGTTTGGGTCTCTAATTAGGACCACACCTAATTTTCAATGGTCTTTTAGATATTCCAACCAGAATATACCGCTTATCCCTCAAACACATGTCAATTCATCAACTTCCCTCACCAAAATCAGTTCTTGCTTCTCATTTCACAATGTGTTACGTGAAGACTACAATTCTTCCCATGACTCAGCCTTGAAACTCACTCCTCCTTTTCTCTTATTGTCCTAAGGTTTCAGGATCTCAGTACTTCTCACACCCTCTGTCAGTCCTTCCTATTTATTCACTGCTGCCAAATAACGTGCTAGAAACCCTCTTTAATGTGTCTCCAATATATTTAAGACAGGATTCTCAACTTAATATTTTAAAAAACCTTTACATATTTTAAAGCTTTTCTTTTCTGATTTCTCATACAGATTGTATATCCTTTCCCAAATGGGCACTTTTAGTTCTTCCCAGAACAGTACGGGATTTCCTGCATGCCCACGTCTTCGTCCTTTCTTCCTTCCACCCACTACAACTTCCACTTCCTTGATGTTACTTATATTGCTTCCACAACTAAACGCCATGGCTAGGTTACACAGAATTCTCATCCTACTTTCTTCTGGTGCTCATTTTTATCTCCTCTATGTGTGTCTCCTATTCGTAAAACCAGTCTGTAAGTTTTTTGTGGGAACAACTAGCCATATATTATTATCTTCATGCCCCTCACAGCTTGCCTTTGACAGGAATAATACAAATGGTTCTCTTCTGATATCTTTTAGGTAAAACGCTAACACTGCTTTTTTTCCTCATCAATAGTAGATATAGGCTATCACATTCCCCACTACTAAGTAAGCAAGCTCCCAAAGGTATGTAATCCTACAGATGAAAAGTGAGGTACAGCTTATTTTCTTGGGGATAAAGCAGGATATAAAACGTTTTAAAGACAGAACATTTTTATAGGAATAGGGTTACTGACCCAGAGACCTAGCCAAATTCCAATCCAGGTAATTCACTCCTGTTCCCCTAATCCCTCTGCTATTTCAGCTGGGAAATGCTGTCTCCTTCATTCCCTGACCCAGGAAGGAATATGATGTACACTATGAAACAGCTGCAACATGTCACTCGGGGATGGCAGGCCTTAAAATACTGGGCACAGGAGTCCCTGAATGTCCCTTACCCACACTCCAGAAGTACTGTGGGACTCAATTAGGGAATGTCTTAAGATCCTTGAATGAAAGATGCTAAATAAGCATTCACGTAAGCTACACATATTTTTCTGGCTCATTTCTCACTCCCCTTCCTTTTTTTCTTCTACACTTTTTATAAAATGTCTGAGTAAATCATTTACATACAGGGTGAAGGAGAATTTATCCTTTCAAAGCTAAGTGCTATTTTTAAAACTGACCCTGTATGCATTAACCATATATTTCTAATACTGGTGCTTCTAAATTTGGATTTATTTGGTTTGGATTATTTCAAAACACATACCTTAAAGCCTCCTACCTAAAATAATATTTTAACGTTTGCAAAAAGTCAATAAATATTAATGCCAGTTTTGCAAATCATTATTATTTTAAAAGACAAACTACCTCAGTGAGGCTTTAGCCATTCCTGCTCATGCCTCAGAGTCATCTCTTTATTATGTATGTCATTGGCAGATTATAGACACTATGATTATCAGCACTAAATGGGAATACAGTGTTATAGATAACCTAGAAATTGGTTCTTTGTCAATATGAGACATTACATATTTTTTTATTTCAAACAGACTTAGGATTAACATTTAAATTTTGTTTTCCCTTGTACTGATCCTACAGATGCATAGAGAATAGGAGGCAAAGTCGACCCAAGGAATGCTTTCTCCAAAAATAATTTCCAAAATTACAGAAAAGTAAGTCTCAGTCCTATTTACAGGAGGCAAATAGTTCCTGAAAGCTTTTTTCTTCTTCTTTGTCTCTAATTCTATTAGAGTGAAAAGTGGCCTGAAATCGGGAGACCTATATTTAGAGAACAGGAATGAACTTTGACCCTAAAATTCTGCTTGCCGTCTGGAATAAGGATTTTTTCCAACCTGCTTGCTAATGACTAAACCAACCATGAGTCATTATTTTTGAAGTCAATAGAAGGCTTTCTGCTCTATTCCCAAAGCTCCAACTTCGACTCAAAAAAAAGTTCTACTATCAATGATAGATATACACTGAATAAAACAATGATTTTTTTCCCTTTAAACTACAAGCTAAATAGTCCTTAGTACTAACAAAACTGGGCAGATCTTACATATTAATTTTTTTAATTGCTGCTAAGATTCTTTTAAAAACAGAAAAAAAAAATTGCAATGGCTGATTCTAGCCAGGGGAGGTTAAATATTTAAATCAAAGTTGTCTCCAAGTGAATGGAAGATATTTCTATTATTTAAATGATGGGAATAAAGAGGTGATTATTTTCTAGCCACCAGCTGTGCTAAATTAAAAATTATATACAGAATTAATCCAAAAGTATAATTTTGAGCTTTTCTTTTAAAAAAATGTAATAGTTGGGTATAGTGTGTGCAAATCTTACTGCTAAAACTTCTGGGTCCCTAAATGTATACTCATGAATCATAAGATTAAATAGCTCTGGAGTATATTCCTTCATTTATTCAATAAATACCTTTGATGGGTGCCCGGCACTATTATAGACACTGGACGTTCAAGCAGTAAATAATGTCAATACCATTTTTGACAAGTGAGTTTAGGTTTTGAGCAGAAACCTACAAACACTGCTTTGTGACATTAATCCGATATTGCAACTGTAGGAATTAGCTTTTCTTGTTTAGAAATAGAAACAGAATTCTCTAGAGCACTTTAAAAATATTGGTTGATGTATAAAGAATCTCTAATTATCCTTCAGTCTTTTATTTTCCACTTAGTCACCATTAATTTTTTTTATTGCCTAAGGCTCAATAAAACAAAATGTGAGGTTGATAAGCAGTTAATTATTCCTGTCTTATCAGCTGTTCATCCTTAATTCAGTTGTAAAATCCCACAATCTACTTTATTTAATAACTTCCAATAGATCTTGACACACTTAATGATTCACTGGAAGAAAAACTTCCCATCTCTTTTATCAGTTTTTACATGCTTTCTTGATACTTCTGCATAATAAATCAATCACAAAGAGTTAGAAAGTATTTATTTCAAGTTCAGTCTTTATTGGCACTTTCTGATTTTCTGGCTTCTTAAGAAAATTTTTTCATCATATCCTGTGAACTTTATTTTTCTAAGTTCAAAACTGATTCTTTTAGAAACCTAGTTCAAACATCAGCTCCCCTGGGAATTCCGTCCAGATCTCTCATCAACCCAACAGTTATCTCCCCCATATCTCTGAACCCAGTAAACACTCCCATTGTGAGACTTATCAATCTGTAAGGTAATTTTACTTGACTGCACATCTGTTCACCTTGAAGGAAGGACCTTTGTCCTTCTTTGTACCTTGATGTATCCAGCACCCAGAGAGGGACTGGAACATGGTATGCATTTTTTGTTAAATTGAAATTGAAATTTAGAATCATGCTTCTCAAAATTTGATTTCACTAGAATATTTATATTTCCACTGGCGGAAACGTACAAAACTTGCAGAAAGCAATCTAGCAACAACAATTTTGATAATATTTAAGCCTCTAACCCACTAATTCTCCTCTATGAATATTTCCTAAGAAAATGATCATAAATATAAAAAAGTTTTACAAAACAACATTTACAATAATGTCAGTCATCATAGCAAAAAGCCCAGGTAAAAAAAAAAAAAAAAAACTAGCAATACTAAAATAATTGATGTTCTACTCAGTGAAGTAAAATTCCATTACTAAGAATTCAAAGGATTTGTAGTAATATAGAAGACTTTATAATAGTAATTATAAAAGCAGGACATAAAATTGTATATTTTCATCCAGTATTCTAAAAAAAATTTTTTTTAATAGGACAAAATGTTAACACTGCTCATTTGAAGGAAATGAACAATGAATATGCCTCTCCGTCTTTTTATTTTTCCATATTTCCTCAAATTCTGTAATTAGGATATTACTTTTTATTATACAATTATTTTAAAATGTGTTTATACAAATGTGTAATGATTAAAGATTTATCTCAGAGGTAAGTCCAAAATGTACAATTCCCTCTGTACCTAACAAATATTAATATGTAGTATTAAAGCATAAGAATTCACTTTCTTAATAAAATATTCATCATGGATAAAATGTCTATAAAATGGCCAAAATGTATACCTGAACTAATTTCTCAAAACACTTTTGCCACTATGATTCCAATCTTTAAAACACCATTTTAAAATATGATTGGAATGCTTTTATGAAAAGAATATTTTCTCATGTATATATTAGAATACATATATATCTCTAATTGACTACATATATTAGCACTGTAATGTCATAAAATTGTGAAACCTCTGGTCTAGTGGTTTCACAATTCTACATACCACACAAGAAAAGTTCCAGGGAATTCAAGTAAGTGCTTTTCAACATGTATTCTGTTTTAAGAGCCTAAACTTATCCCTAATCCTGAAATAAGTACAATTTCCTTTTACCAAATTTCTGAACTGACAGCCATAGCAGCTGTAACGGCTGGCCTTTGCTAAGAAATAACCTCTAAGCAAATAATTTCCACGACTTGTGTATCCAAAACTCTACAGTGTCACCAAAATGCTTAAAAATATGCTTTGTCAAAAGATAAATGAAAAAGCAAGTAATCAATTACCTCTGTAGAATCGATCAAAAATTCTAAAACATAAACATTTTAAAATTATTTAATGATGATATGAGTCTGACATTATTAAAGTGATGATGATGAACACACAGACCATGAAAATGTTACCCCCATCAATGAGCTACTTTGTAATACACAGTATTAAAATAAAGCATCAATGTGAATTAGCAAGTAGTTGCTCAAAAAATTACTGAATTATACAAAACTCCAACAAAGCAAAATTTGTCATAAGAGAACTCATGGAATAATGTGTAAATCAGTAATTAATTTATGGCAGTTAGTGTATGCCATTTGACATGATGCCTCAGTCAATTTTCATTTACTTTTCTTTAAGCATATGTCTATCTTGAAACAGAATCTTATTTGATCGTTCATTCGTCTACTCATTCAACAAACGTTTTCAAGTATTTGCAATACTGCAATTACTGTGTTGGACACAGATCAAAAGTTAAGCTAAGAAATGTCCACAAGATGTCCGAAAGCCACCACATACATAAACTGCAACACAAGTGAGGGAGGATGTGGCAAGCAGCTCCATAAGAAACAAGAAAGAGCTATTCAAAGGACAATTAATGAGGGGGAAAAAAAAAATAACTCAGGCCAGAGAAAGAAAGGAGGTGCCATAGTGCAAAGTGGAAATCAGAGACAGCTTCATGGGAGAGGCAGCACCTGAATTAGATCTTAAAGGAGGGAGCACTACAATGGTATTAGGTTTACTCACTCCATCTGGAGGGCAGGGCTGGACCTTTCCCCCTTCCTATGAACATGCTGTTCACTTTGCTGGTTCAACTATTTCTCCTTCTCTACCAAGCTCACCTACTTATTTAAAACACATCCTCACACATAAATATCTTCAGGGAATCTTCTGTGATACCAACCTTCCTGAACTAGTATCTGCAAGCTTTCAGCCCTGTGCCTACCTCTACCCCAGGCCTCATCAACTCTACTGCATTGGCCAAGCTGTCATTCACACTCATGAACCAGGAAATACTTGAGGACAGAATTTCTATCTTATGTTCTGTATCCCTAAAACTCCTCAAGATGCCCAGGCGCAGTAGGTATTAAAAGGTCCAATGAGGAGCTGAATTAATGAATAAAAAAATGGAGCAACTACCAGTCAACAAACCCACTTAGGAAGCTATTTAAAAGAGTTGGAGCAAAAAGGAAAGTGAGCAGCTCAAATCGGGAGAGTGGAAAAGGTGTTGAGATGGGGTAAGGAAAAGAAAGAAATCAAGCAGGCTTGAAAGTCTAGAAAACTATGGCACCATTCACAGAAGGGGGAAGTTGGTGAACCCACTGGAGACACACAGAGTTTGGAGCTATATTACTAACAAATATACCTCATCAGCAGAAATTCAGATTATCTAGCACATTACCCCCAAAAACTGCAAAAGTATTTATATCCTCATCATAACATCAAATTTTAATTTAAACACTAATGAAATGAGTGCCATATCTCAACTACCCACAATTTATTTATAAGGTGGAACAAAAATGTAATAACTGTTCATTTAAAATATATTTACATTTAATAAGTTAGTTTTATATAAGCTATTTTATTTTATTTCTATGTGTATACATCATTAGTAATGAAATTTCCTGAAAAAGACACAGGAAAAAAATAATTTCCTGTTACTAGAAAATTCCAAATAATTGAAGCCTTCCCTGGACCTTAAGGCAGAGGGTAAAATTATATACTAATATGGGAAGTATATATACATGAGAAGTAATGCATTTATTCCATGAGTTTATACATATACAACACAAAATAAAATAAAGTTTACCTAGATAATGAGTGCATAGTTTTTCCATTGATAACTGACTGGTCAACTGAAATCAGTCAGTAAATTTTAAAAACTATTGCCTGAGCCTGCGGGTTCGAGATCCGCCTGGGCAACTTGGTGAGACCTCATCTCTACAATAAATAAAAAAATCAGCCGGGCATGGTAGCGCGTGCCTGTAATTCCGGCTACTCAGAAGGCTGAGGCGGAAGGATCGCCGGAGCCCAGCGAGTCGATGCTGCGGTGGCCGGGAGCGGCCACTGCACTCCAGTCTGGGTGACAGAGTGAGACTCCAACTCAAAAAAAAAAAAAATTTTTTTAAACTCAGGGTATAAAGAAATAAAAAGAGATTTCTCTTTTTAAAAAGTTAGGGATAGTGATTAGCCCTTTTAGAGATGCAAAGGATGGGGATCAAGGAGCACACAGATAGCTTCAAAAGTAGAGAGAACATTCAAGTGATTGAGAGGAGGCTTATTGGGTGCTTGATTACTGACATAAAATTAAATATATAATAATATCCTTGCATATATCAAATTTCATATAATAAAAGTTTTTAAACCCCTATTTAATCAATCTAACTTAAAAAAGTAGGGAATCTTCTATAGAACAATTAACTGTACATAATTATTATATCACATCTTATCTATATAACATTATATATAGTTGCGCGCCTAAGAGCTATTTTTCCAACAAATCTAAGAGCAATTTTTCCAACAAATACAGAACTTGACAATTTTATGTTTTTCTTGAAATTTCCACACTTTTTCATGAATTTGACACACAGCATGGTGTTGTTTAAGAAGAAACTGCAAAACAACAAAATTTGTCTTTCATTCTTACTGGCTATGAACCAGAAGAGTAGTTTCTCTGGGCTTTGGTAAAAGGGCTGACTTTTTTTTGTAGTGATGTGAATCATTTAGAAGTAATCCTAGGAACTTCTTGTATAGTGAGATATTTTAAATCAGTTAATAAGTTTACCAAACACCTTAATCATTTTTCTACCATCTTAATAACATTTTTCACTATATTGTTTTCCTTACCGAAAATAGTATGCATAGGTTGTCTGAAACTTCAATTTGATCCTTTGCTCCTGAGGCAATTAAAGCACTATCTCCTCTCATAAGTTAGAACTCTAAATGTATTTTCCCACACTTAATTCCCTGCATTGCAATGGGGATATAAAATATATAAGGCATAGTCCTTTTTATGAAGGGCTCTGAAGTTTAGTAAGATCAGTTAAGCACATACAGGTACATACACAAAGAGTAAGATAAGTTATCCGTAACAGCAATCAATAGGATGTGACAGTGGAAAAAGTCAGACTTTAGAGCCAGAGAAAACTGGATTGAAATTCTGACTCTACCACTTACTAATTTTGAGACCTCAAGACCCTCAGTTTTATCTTTTTAAAGATGGGGAAAATATTGCTGATCTGAGAGATTATAGTGTGGATTAAATAAGTAAAGCAACATGTCTTGTAAGTAAACATCTGTTGTCACTTGGAAGGTCCTCTTTAACTAATGAGTACTAATACTTCTGTTTTTTTAATTATCACTGCTGATGAAGATGGCATTATTGATTTTGGCAGTAATAAACACAGTCCTAAGGGGTTAAAATGAAATTGTAATACCAAAAAAGGAATTCAGATGTCAAAAAGATTCAGATGACTAAAAGGTAAGAGATTTAAAAATAAAAACAAGCCAACTTAACAAAGCGGTCCTCTCTCCTCTTCAAACCTGCCAGTTCTAGAGTAAGAGAGGTTATGGCAGATGAAGCTCTATGATTTCAACTTAACTATTGCTATATCTCCCTTAACTAGAATCAGAGGAATTTTGCCATTTAAGAAATATCCTCTTCATTTAAAATAATTTTATCCTAAAGATAACTGTATACCAATAATTGCAACAAATTTACCATGTGAATGAGATAACATTTTTATAACATTATAATCAGCTATTCAAACCATCTTGAACAACTTCACCAAATTGCTTATATAGGCTTTACATAACTCCATCTGCAGTGTGGCTTTCAAAATTTCCTTAAACCCATCCTATATGAAAGCCTTCCTTTATCTCCCTAGGCAGAAATAATGTTTTCCTCCTTTAAAAGGCCATAATATTTTTTTAATTAAACTTATTTATTTATTATAAAGATGTGGGGTACAATTCAGGGTTAGGAATATAAACATTGATCATGCAGGTACCCTTGTGGATGAGGTATGTCCCTCCATCCCTTGGCAGTTTCCCTCAACTGCCAGTCCCACCCCCCCTCCCCTGACAATTTTCCACTACTGCCAATTGCTTTCTTATAGCATTATAATTATTCAAGGTCATCTTATGAGTGAGATCATATGAAACTCAGTTCTTTGTTTCTGTGACAGATCACTGAGTATGATTGACTCCAAATCCATAGTATTTTATTCATACTAAACTTGTAACACCGTGGATGTCTTCTATATTGTCTATTTGTGTAGATAGCCTTTACTTTTTCCTGACACTACATCCGTTATAATCATTCAATATTTATTAAACACTTATATAAAGTTACATGAATTTGCTTAATAATCTATCTAGTGATTTGAAATATTTTACTATTAAAAAGATACTATGTTTTAGAGCTAAAATGTTGCTAATACTCCATTTAATGCATTGCAGTGTAGTTTACTAAAAAATACTATTGTAACTCAAAATATTTAACACAGCCTCCTATGTAAACAATCGTTAATTGCCAATGATTTTTTAAAATAGTGTACATAATATACTCTAATAATGGGGAGAGACTGATGTCAAAAAATATATTAGCCCTGTCCTAGACTATGAGTTGGGCTCAGTATCAGCCCAAGGAAAAGACTTTAAAAAACAAATTAAATTCCAGTTGACAAAAAAGTTAAATGCCCAAGAAAAGTCCTGTAATATGCGATTTGTAGTAATTCAGGATTATTAACTTGAAAAAACCCCACAAAAGTGAGTTATTACTAAATTTTATTTTTACGCTGAGTTTATTCAATATTTCAATGGAAATGAAAAGTATTACTCTAATTGCATAAACAAAGTTCTCAGAGATCTTGATCTCACACAGTCAGGAAGAGGTAACACTAATTATTAATATCACCATAAGATACCTGAACATCACATTATTAAGATGCCTTATTTCATGATGCTAGAATACAGAAAGGATTTCTATTATTTCCCAGAAATGTGGATATGCATTTTTATTATTCTTATCTCCTAACTAGTTTTGAATAACAATATTATCATCATAACCAAAAGAAGAAAATAAATGTCTAATAAAAGAATACAAATACCACTAAACATAAGGACACAAAATAATAAAAGAATAACACATACATAAAACTTCTGGGTCCAATAACTGAATAGTTGTGGAGATTACATGTACAAAAATAAAAATGATTCACTAATTTTTTTTCTTAAAACACTGTTGTAGACAAGAAACCTTCAAACATTAATATGTCTAAATTGTTCCAACCTGCCAAATCAATAATCAAAACTTGATTCACCTATATAGTCTCAATTCTACTTCCAATTCAAGACAAGTAATCATGAAGTTGACAAATTACTGTAATTTCCTGATTGCCTTGATGCCAAAAAAGGGAGCAAGAGTTAGTTTTGACATCCCTTTTATAACACAAAAAAATTACTTAGGGATACATATACACAACATTCAGATTTTTAGAGTTGAAACTTAATTATGTACAAATGATCAAATAGTTTTATAAAGTCCTGATTCGTGATCTACTAATATTACTAATTTAGGCATTGATAAAACTAGTAAAATCAAATAATATATAAATAGCTGTATTACATCTGCAGTTTTACAGAAAAATAAAATAAAATGAAATTCTTTTTTAACTTTAGCAATGGAGTAGATGTAAAATATACTTATCATAAAATATATGTTTTAAGCTTATATTTTAATATATGTTACAAAAACAATGACTTCTGGAATATCAGACTCTATGTGATAAGTCATTTCTAGTAATCCAGAAATACATTGGAAGATGAATGTCAGGAAGCCATTACTATAACATAAAATATTTTACCACCAGAAGACTTCAAAATTCAAAATAAATCACATGTACTATTTCTAAAGACATCTGCCATCAGAACCATCAGTCCACTAGATTCTGAACTGCAACCACAGCTCCTCATGGACTTTATATAATCTGACAATAGCTTACAGTTATAAACATGACAAAATAAACAGAATATCAAAACAGTGGAGCAAACGAATATTTGTTAAGTACCAATCTAATTGTGATCAAAATGGTATCATTTCTAATTCTTGTGGTAAAAATACAAGACAAAAATTATATTCTCACTATTCACCATTTACAAAGCATGCCCTCAGTTTCTATTTAACAAAAACTTTTTGAAAGACAGAAATTACAATATCAGCAGTTTAAGATGTTTCTACACTATTTTATATTTTCAAAAAAAAGGGCAAATTATATATGAGTGCTCTTATCTACCTGCTCAATATAGTATAATGAATGTTTTATGCACATACCTGCTAACACAAAAGGTAAGAAAATCTTCAATTGATTCTGAGTTTCCCAAACATAGTGTGTCTGACTAACAACTGAGAGGAAATACAACTGAAACTGTCTGTTGAAAATCCATTAAAATCTAGGCACAGAAAAATGCCTGGGTGACAGGATAGTTGGATGTGCAAATTTATGCAGGAATGTAGCCAAATTTTTGGCAATTCCCTTATGGTGTCAGATTTATTAACACAGGCCCTTTCTTTTTCAGTTATAATGTTATATTTAAAGAACATTAGTTGAATTGGAGGACCTGCCTGGTCTTTAAAACAGAGTCTTAAGGCTTGAATTTACAAATGCATGGGATTTCAAATACAAACAAAAATTTGCACACAAAAAAATATGTTCCACAAAAACTGCCATATGCAGCTCCCAAAACTCAGTACCTTAAAAAAAAATAATAAGCAAACTATCCGGTATTGCATTCTACATTTGCCTTTGGATAAATTATCTTTTAAATTTTTATGCAAATTATTTATTTGGATAATTTATATTCTCAGAAAAAAGTGTTACTGAAAGAGAATTTAAATTTTAAAGCATATGCTCTTCACATATGCATTAAAACTACTTCAAAGAAGATTTAAAGTAGGTTTAAACTACTTCACAGTTTTCTTTACTTTCAGTGTTTGTTTATTTTTTAGGAGTAAATTCAGTACTTAACTCCTTTGCAAATCATTTAATAGCCACATTTGATGTAAGTCACTCTGTACTAAGTCCCCTTTATGTCTTCAATTCTGTGGAATGTTATATCAAAAATTAAACCACAGTATTTTTTCTTCAAAAGTTTATAATCGAATACGGATATAGGTTAAGCAAATGTACGCATTCAAAAGTACAAATATCCTATAACTAGCTCTAATTGGTGTGACAGTTTAAAGTCGTTGAGCATTTTGAAGAAAAAAATACTATAATTTTTCAGGTAAACAATAACAATAGGTAAAATTTACACGGCACATTGCTATTTAAGAAATGATTCTCATAAAATTCACTGAATCCTCAGAACATCCCATGAGACCCCAGGAACAAGTTTTCCCATGTTAATGATGAAGAACCTGAGATCCAGAAAAGGTAAGTGATTGAATCTAATTTCCACACTAAGTAGTAGAGCTAAGATTCAGTTATCATAGTCAAATCAAGGCTACCACTGGATTTGTAAGTTTCAAGTTCTTTCGTAAAAGTTATCTAATATGGTCATTATAACAACTCTATTAGTAAATAATAGTAGCTAATATTCATTGAGTGCTTATTATAAGGCAGGTGCTGCCCGATGCTATATTAAGTCATTCATTCCACATAAAACCCTATAAGGAAGGGTTCCACTAGTACCCCTATTTTACAGATGAAAAAACTGAGGCTTTGAGAAAACAGGTAAGTGCCTAAGTTCATACAGCTAGTAGGAATGGAAATCAGAATTCAAACCCAGAGCATCTGGTTCAGGCACCAGTGATGTTCATCCAGCTCACTGTTAAGTAGGTTAACATACAGCAGATTAAGAAACTTGCCCAAAGTCACAAGGAAAAAATAACTGCAAGAGAAAGAACAAAAAATCTATCTCTTAACTCTTCACCCTAGCTACTTTTCCTAAATGTAGAATAATTACAATCATTAAATTGAGAAGGGGCAAGAAGGATTTTGGTATAGTTGGCTCTTTAAAGCAGAGAATAAGCAGGTGAGAAACACTGGTGGAGTAGGGAGTAGAAATCATCAGGCTAGAGAAGACATTCATAGTTTGAAGGCAGAAGAGAGTAAAATGTATGTGATCAGTGTATTTGTCGTTCTGATATAGGGAACATGAATTGGGCTGCATAAAGGATTCCTCTAATTAAGGAAGTTAGTAAAAGTGAAGTACTAGACTGATTTGAGAGAAAATTTAATGCCACTAAGATTTAGAATAGGTGTAGTCATGCCCCCCAAAGAAGTGATAACCCCACCACTGCCCAAAGCACAAGGAAGAAATAATATAAGGACTGAAAGCAGATGACTACGCATGTTCATTTTCTTTTTTATTTCTTTTCTTCTTTTAAATTAAAATGTCACTTAAAGTTTAGCAATTCCTTTTTATTGTTAAAACCTCCTTGTGCAGTAAAGACTAAGAGGGAAAAATTATTAGCATGCTTCTCATTAGTTTTTATACCATGATTCTATGGTGCTGGTGACTTTAATATATGGATCTTCCTCAAAATTATATTAAAATCAGATAAAGAAAACTGCAAGAAAATCCCATTCAAATGAATAAGCTAAAAAGATTATCTAAACCTAAAGTATATGTTAGAAGTATAACTTTCAATAAATATAGAAAAACTAATCGTGGCAGAGACCAAAAACAACGAAGTCAAGATACTAGTAAGAAGCACTTTTGAAAAGACATATTAAATGAGAAAAACTATCCCTAATGGAATTTCTTCTCTCATTACTTAAAATAAACCAGGTCACTGAGATAAGATTACACTATAGTATTTTTTCATTTTAATTTCATTTGTATTTCATCAAATCATAAATTCCCATGGAAATACCTTAGACACGTGCCCATAATAATTGGAATGCCTAACATTTCAGCATAAGTACTTTTGCATGAGTTCAACAAAATAAAAAAAATGCAGTGAGATCCCTCCAAGTTTTTTGCTTATGTCAACAGCTATTTTATGAGTATGAATTGTCTCTGTGGCTATAAACTACATGTGTAAAATACATTACATGAGTCTGTGTGTAGCCTTAATGCAGAGGTCTGAACTGACACAGAAACATCAAAATCAAGCTCAATTTCCTAGAATATAGCAATCATAAATTTTTTCTTCCCAAAGCTATTACTGTTAAATATACCTTGATAAATTAAGTTCAAGTGTAACTACAATTGAAATATATGATTCAACTGAGCTATGACCTATTTTTCCCCTCAAAAGCAAAGGGGAATTATGACAGTTGTGAGACTTATATTTTTCCATTCCAGGTGCTTCTAAAGTTATTTTCCACTACAGCTAAAAGCAAAATGCACTTAAGTGACAATTATTTGCTTTAAAGTATAGTTATTTACATTACTGCTCATAGGACAGAATTTTAATGACAATGTATAAAATAAATATATTTCTTCATTTATCTTTAAAATGTACAGACCAAGAGACATTCCAGAAGGAAATAATCTCAATATGTAATATATCTAAGTATAAAATTCAATTATAACTACATATTTACATACAACAGAACCAACAATCAACATGACAAATACAAAATTAACATATATATGTGGTTGAAAATACCCACCCCTAGCAGAAAGCTTTTTGGTGTTGATAATTTTGGCAGCATATTCTTGTCCAGTAGGAATTTTCATACATCTTCTCACCACTGAGAATGCCCCCCTGGAAACCAATAATTAGCAGGTCATCAATATAATCAGATCTGATATTCTATTAAAAACTTACAAAATCTGAGCATTTTTATTGATTTTAGTGGATTATCAGTGTACTATAGTAATGTCCAAAAACTGAACAATACTTCCTGAAACCAGACCTTCTTTAATGGTGAAGAATAAAAGGAAATGTTATCTAACTGGGAGTACACATTATTAATCAACAAAATAAAAAGAACTGCCAATTATGACCACTCTTGTTTGCACATGAAATTTGAAAACATTTTACAATTCACACTCACACAGCACCAAATGCTCTGAGAAAAATTCTTCAAAAAAACAGAGCTGAGGAGGAGCAGCGAAAAAATCTGCTGGCTATTTATTTTGGTAGGAAAAAAAAATAATGGTGGCTCCAACTAAGTAAACATGGCGATTATTTTCTTTAAAATATAAATCTTGAGCACATTTGCCTGTTGTAACAAATCTTGGTATGGTGATTTCTCTATGCTCTGTTTTGGGCTGGGGGAGGGGACTTGAATTAACCTGCTCTTCTGACATATTCTCCATCTTTTAAGAGCAGACTATATATAATATATATATTATACATATATATATAAAATTTTCATTCCATTAAAAAAGTTACACTTCCTTTAATTCAGCTGAATAAAACAACACCATACACATCAAAGCACTCCTTTCTTAAGTAATAGTCAAAACTAGCGAAAGAGGAAAGAAGAATTGAGTTTGGTTTTGATGCTACATAAATCAACATTCACAGCTCGGCCCCCAGATCCCTTTGCCTGGGTCCTCAGTAGGTCTCCTGTCTCCGTCCTTAACATCTCCAAGTACTTCTGCCAGGCGGGTTAGGAGGTGGTTTTCCACAACGCTAGGCTACCCTTGGGAAGCGCTCTCCCCATCTCCAGAGGGCTTTTCCGCTGCCTGTATAAATAAATCCTCCCAGCGAATGCAAAGATGCACACGTAAATGGTGGTGAGCGAATAATCTGGTGCAAAGAATAACCGAGCATATAGGGCAGGGGCTGAGTTCTGTTGGGTGGCCTTTTCCTGGACAGAACAACTACTGGATGCGAAATAGACTCTACGCCAAGTTGAACTTTCGGCATCAATAAATATGGCACCGTCTGAAGCAGTGAGTTCTCATCCGTACGTGGGTCACACGGCCGACACGCCGGCTCACCAGGAGGCATCTCTATTTACAGAAAACATGATCTATGTTGCATTTTACATGGGTTCCAGTTTCCTCTCCAAATACATCACACACACAGACACACGCACACTTCTCGGGATGACAGCTACAACTGCAGAGATCGTAAATTCACTAAGTCTCTCCGTGCAGGAGGGTGGGGAAGCGCGAGAAGGTGAGCTGGGGATTATCTGCACCCGCCGCGGTCGGGGCGAGGGGTTCTCGCCCTCCTGCGTTCCCTCGCCTCCCTGGCAGCACCTTCCCCGGAGCTGACAAGCCCTCCCTCTCCTGCGGTCTCCCAAACTCGCTCGCCCGACGACGGAGGCCGGGGGTCGGGGCGAGGCAGCCAGCCCTTGCTGGGAAGAGGACATGCGGATGCCGGCCGGAGGCGCTTACTTTCCGAGCTCCTCGAAAAGCTGGTACTCATCCGTGAACCTGGTGCAGGTTGTGGTCGAAGCCATCCTGGGTCTGGGCTGCGCCCTGGCTGGGAGCGCGGCGGCCGGGAAGCGAGCAGGCGCGCGGCTAACCCCGGGACTGGCCCCGAGGCGCTGTCACCCAGCGCCGTCCTCACTTTCCTCGTCCGAAAGTAGCTCGCCCGCGAGGGAGTGTGCGCAGGGGCGGGGCGGGAGGGGAGATGGCCAGAAAGGGTGGCGTGGGGTCTGCTGCCCACGCCCGCCGATCCTCCTCCTCCTCCTCCCGCGGGCCTCGCTTCCTCCTCTCCTCCGGCCGCTCCGCCGCCCCTCGTCCAGCCCCTCTCCCACGCAGCGGGGAAAGTGCTCCAGAAGACGGGCCGGGGAGGGAAAAGCAGCCGGGCACGCGGCGAGCAGTTGCGAAATGAGCC
>CAUYQG010207577.1:0-10108 GCA_963574415.1 Tarsius wallacei
ACCCGCCTGGGCAAGCGAGACCTCATCTCTACAATAAATCAAAAAATTAGCCGGGCGTGGTAGCACGCGCCTGTAGTTCCAGCTACTTGGAAGGCTGAGGCGGAAGGATTGCCGGAGCCCAGCAGGTCGAGGCTGCGGTGGCCGTGAGCGGCCACTGCACTCCAGTCTGGGCAACAGAGTGAGACTCCAACTCAAAAAAAAAAAAAAAAAAGAATTTTTTGGATACTCAAAACTAATTTTCATTTCCTTAAACATTGGCGTTCTATGTTCTGGGATCATTACTAATAATACAGCAATAAATTCTCAAAGATAGCATCTTCACATCACCATAGTTCAAAGAATAAATTTCAAAAACATACTAATATACTAAAGGTATCATAAATTTTTAAGGAAAATATTTTTATATTACAAAAATAATTTTTAACCTAAATATGTGTTATATTACCTACAGTTTATGAAAGTTGAAAATCTATATATGATATATGTGGTAACTAAATAATTACTAAAATAATCACTTAGTTTCCTTGCCAAGTCATTTAAATATCTGGATGTTACTTTTTTTTCAATTATAAAATGAGGTAAATAAACACCCCATTATCTAACTATAGCAAATAATCACAATCAGACTATATGAACTGAGGGTATATCTAATGATTTCTGTATTCATTTCAAGTAATGAACTAACCAACATATAATCATATCAGTAACAATAATGAAAATGACCCTTTAATGAGCACATAGAATGAATCAGGTGCTGATATTAGTGCTCTGCAGGTGTTAAATTATTTAATCTTCAAGGCAACTAATAATAGTATGTAGAAGAATATTGAGAGATTTCCAGTTTGTATGCTGACATGTAAAGAGCTTGGAAGTTGCCACTCCCATTGTTATAACATGAAAAATCTGGAAAGCAATTAATTTGCTTGAACCTATCAAAAACTTGAAGTGGGAAAACAACTGCACTGAAATTTAAAGAGACATGCAAATCCAAAGAGTTACAATCAAGATCCTCTTCCAGGGAGCTTAAGCTGCAGGAGCCATATTGGTTCAAAAAAATCTCTTAAATGATAATTTTAATGAACTGTAAGAAGCCAAATGTGGGCCAACATGAGTGTGTGAAACCTGTGGGGAACACTTTCTTAGAAGGAAGTCTATAATTCTGTGTGATTTTTACTTCCAGGAATCCTACCAGTTTCTCACAGTAAAGATACAAGAATCATTCACTCATGGCTATGTCAGGGAGAGGGCAAGAGTAATATTTGTAAAATATATCCAGTATGTTTTCTATAAAAAAGGCCTCTAAGGACAAATACCCAATTCTTGTGCCAGGTATCCTCCTGTATCACCTAATTTGGGAGGAGGGGGAAAGTAAGCTCTATCAATAGGTTAATACTTGTGAAGCTCAAGCACAAAGACACAGGACCATTAAAAGATAGAAATTTACTCACAATAATCTAGAACATTTCTTCTTTACCACACCTTACCTACTGTCATATCAACAAAATAGTTAATTAACAAAATAGTTAATTAAAGCTGACTGCAAAATATGGACTTTCTTTGAGGAGGACTACTTAGGGTATCTCAAAGTCAATAAAGGAAACAAAACAAAGACGCAACGGAAATTTGAAGCCTCTGTCACTAACACCTACAGGAAACAAGAAACTTAGCACAACTCTTACTAAGTTTAACATACAACCTCATTCTAAAGGATTATTTATTTCAGTTTTTTTTAATTTTCAATACATGATGTCTGGTTTTCAATAGAAAATTAAAAGGGCATGTCAAAGCCCACAACAAACACAGATTAAGCAACAAAGCAATTATCCAAACCAGACTCAGAATTAACCCAGATGTTGGTAATATTGGAAAGGGAATTTAAAATAGCTGTAATTAATATTTTAGAGTCTCTAATGGAAAATTAAGGCAATATGTAAGACCAGATGACTAATGTACATAATTCTAAGCAATAATGAAAAAAACCATTAGAAATTAAATACAGAACAGAAATGAAGAATTTTTTGATGGGCTCGTCAATAGACTAGATGTGACCCCCCCAAAAAATCAATGACCTTGTAGATATGTTCAGAGGAATGTGAGAGCCTAAAATGCAAAGCAAATAATAGTAATAATAAAGACAAAACGGAATGTCCACAAACTGTGGGACAATTAGAAAAGGTGTAATATACAGATATGGAAGTACCAGTAGGAGAAAAAGAAGGAATGAAGACATATTTGAAAGATAAATTATAAATGCTGAAAAAATTCTAAGTTAAAGACAGACATAAAACTGTATATCAAGGAAGTTCACAGAGCGTGAGACAGAACAAATATTTTTAAAATCTGCACTTCAATATATCATATCAAACTTCAGAAAACCAAAGACAAAAAAAAAAAAATAGGCCAGGGCAGGGGCAAAATCCTTTATATGATTAAAAAAAATAATTAGAGTAGAATTCTTTCCAGAAAGCAGACAAGCAAAAAGGGAGTAGAGTAAAATATTTAAAGTGATTAAATTAAAAAATGGATTTGGAAAAAAAATGAATCTATGTATATAACCTCACTATTATAAACCTGTGGGGAAAGGGGAACACTTCTATACTGTTGGTGGGAGTGTAAACTAGTACAACTTCTGTGGAAAACAGTTTGGCGTTTCCTAAAAGATCTAAAATTCTACTTTCCATATGTCCCTGCAATCCACCTACTGGAAATATACCTGGAGGAACTCAAATCACTCTATGAAAAAGATACCTGCACACGTATATTTATTGCAGCATTGTTCACAATAGCAAAAACATGGAACCAACAGTGTTGCCCATTGAAAGAGGACTGGATAAAAAAAGATGTGGTACATATACACGACGGAATATTATGCAGACATAAAGGACAAAATTATGAACTTCGCAGCAACTTGGATGGACTTAGAGTCTATAATACTCAGTGATCTGTCTCAGAAACAAACAACTGATTATCACATTTTCTCACTCATAAGTGGAGCTTGAACAATTATCGTAATACTATAAGAAAAGAATTGTCAGTAGTGAAAAATTGCCAGGGGGGCAGGATTGGCAGTAGTGGGATTCTGCTGGGGGTGGGGGGACAAAACTCATCAACAAGGGTATCTGCATAATGCAAATGTGTATACTTAACCCTGAATTGTGTCCCACACCTTTAAAATTAAAAATTAAAAAAGATAGATCAAAATAGTACATTGTATCCATAAATATACACAATTATTTTTTTCACTTAAGTAATTCATTATTTTTAAAAACTGAAGAAATGGATTTCTTTTAGAGAAATAAAAGCTGAAAAAACTAGTCACCAGCAGAACTTCTCTTAAAGAAAGTTACAAGAAGCTCTTCAGCCATATACATATATATGTCAGAATCTGGAATCTACATATAGAAAGGAAAAGCATTGTAGCAAGAAAAATTAATGTAAGTAATATTCTTTCTTTTCCCTATTATTAGTTAGTCTAAAAGACAACTATTTAAAGCAATAATAGTAACAGTGTAGTGAGTAATTATAGAAAATGGGAAAGTGAAATGAATGACATTGCTATGCCATAAGAGATAAGAAGAAGGAACCAAAAACACTCTTTTTATTTTTTTATTTTTATTTTAAAGATGGGTAAAATTCAGAGTTGGGTATACAAATGGTTATTGCACAGGTAAAGTTTGGGCCTCACTTTGGTCCCCACTTCATCTGGTTTGAGATCAGATACCTTTATTGATGATCTGTGCCCCACTCCACCCCCCCCTCCTCCCGGCAGTTTCCCACTACTGCCAGTCCCTTTCTTATAGTATAATAATTGTTCAGGGTCCGCTTAAGAGTGAGAACATGTGGTATCAGTTCTTTGTTTCCGTGGTAGATCACTGAGTATTATAGACACTAAATCCATCGAAGTTGCTGCAAAGTTCATAATTTTGCCCTTCTTTATGGTTGCGTAATAATCCATCGTGTATATGTACTACATTTTTTTAATCCAGTCCACTTTCAATGGGCAGCACAGTTGGTTCCATGTTTTTGCTGTTGTGAATAATGCTGCAATAAACATGTGTGTGCAGGTATCTTTTTCATAGAGTGGTTTGAGTCCCTCCAGTATATTCCGAGAAAGGGGATTGCTGGGTCGAATGGAGGTCAATTTTTAGATCTTTTAGGAATTGCCACACTGTTTTCCACAGAGGTTGTACTAGTTTACACTCCTCTTTATTTTCTTCTTTTGAGTTGGAGTCCCACTCTGTAGCTCAGGCTAGAGTGCAGTGGCATGCTCACAGCAACAACCACCCCAGCGTCGACCTGCTGGGCTCCAGCAATCCTTCATTCTGCCTCAACCTTCCAAGTAGCTGGAACTACAGGCACGCACTACCACACCTGGCTAATTATTTTAAAACTATATATTGTAGAGACAGCATCTTGCCAAGTTGCCTGGCCTGGTCTCAAATCCGTGGCCTCAGGCAATTTACTCTCCTCCCTCAGCCTACCAATGTGCTGGGATTACCGACTGAGCCACCAAGCCCAGCCTGCACTCCTCTTTTTAAGGTAGTTGCAATAACCACAGAGTGGTATAGAGTTATTTGAACGTGGACTTAGATACGTTTTCTAAAAAATAGTAATTTTGGGATGACAATCGCTTACTTAATTTTAAAAAGAGAAATAGAAATTGTATGTTAATAGAAGAAATAAAATTAAACCACAAAATATTCAATTAATTCCTATGGAATTGGAGAAAATATCCATAAACTACCTATCTGATAAACAGTTTATCTCCAAAATACAAAAGAAATTTCTACAACTCAATAATAGTAATAATCTGATTAAAAATGGTCAGAAGAAGTGAACAGACATTTCTCCAAAGAAGACATATGACCAACATCTCCCCAATCTCCCCAACCACCACAGAAATAACTGTGAGAAGTAATGCATATGTTAATTGACTAGTTATGATTATACTACTATATATGCATGTGTGTATATAAGTTTATATATAAAAAGTTTACATTATATATATAATGTGTACATATATATATACACATACATACTTTAGAACATCATGTTGGACAAACTTAATACAACTTTATCTAACATTAAACATACAAGAGAGACATGCAAATGGTCAACGGATGATATATTAAAAATGCTTAACAGCCGGGCTCGATGGCTCAGCCTGTAATCCCGCGCCTTTGGGAGGCTGAGGTGAGTGGATTGCCTGAGCCCGCGGGTTCAAGACCCACCTGGGCAACTTGGCGAGACCTCATCTCTACAATAAATCAAAAAAAAAAAAAAATCAGCCGGGCGTGGTAGCGCGCGCCTGTAGTTCCAGCTACTTGGAAGGCTGAGGCGGAAGGATCGCCGGAGCCCAGCAGGTCGAGGCTGCGGTGGCCGGAAGCGGCCACTGCACTCCAGTCTAGGCAACAGAGTGAGACTCCAACTCAAAAAAAAAAAAAAAAAAAAAGAAAAGAAGCTTAAAAATATATATCTATTTCTTTTGAAATGACTTCTAAATTCTTGTTTGGAATGAACTCTTTACATTTTTTAGATAAACTAATTTTCTTTGTGTGTCCCCTTTAATAGTGTTCAGGCAATGTTTACTTGACTATATAACTTTATAGAAAAAAACACAATGTAGTATAATCTTAGAAAGACTTTAGAGATCTTCTGTTACAGTGGCTCATTTCATGGAAGAGGATTGTATTTGTCTGCTATGACAAAATACTATAGATAGGTGGTTTATACAACAGACATTTATTGCTCACAATTCTGGAGCTTGGGAAGTTTAAGATCAAGGTGCTGGCTGATTTGGTTTCTGATAAAGACCCTCCTCCTGGCTTGTAGATGACTGCCTTCTTGCTGTGTCTTCACATGGCAGAGACAATGAGATCTCTGTCTTCCTCTTCTTATAAAGCAACAACTCTTATTATGAGGGCCCCACCCTCATGACCTCATCTAACCCTAATTACTTCCCAAATACTCCACCTCCATGTACCATCACACCGAGGATTACAGCTTTGACATATGAATTGGGACAGGGGGCAATTTGGTCTATAGCAAGGTTACTGGGGATTAGAAAGGTCAAACGATGTGTGATGCATTCAAGGTCAAACAAGTTAAAGACTAAAATGGAATAAAAATTCATGTTTCCCTGTTTAAATTCATAATAGGAATACACTAAATCAATAAAATATCTAATATTTTCCATCTTCTAATTGCAGAACGTTCTTCGAATGTTTCATTTAGATGGAGACATACTGGTCAAAGAACTGCTTCCAGAAGCTATCATGATATTTGTTGCTAGGTCTGTAGAGGACATTTTCCATGTTTGGGAGACATTAACTGGGAAATGTGACAAGACCGGACAGCTCTTCTATTTCTTTCTCAAATCCCCACTCCTTAATTATAACAAACTATAAGAGGGCAGACAGGTATGTCCTGCAGGCAAATGTGCTGGTAACGTTATTAGATGAAAGTGAAAATTGGAGAAGTTAGCTTGATTGACAGAAAGTGCAGCCAATTATATAGCTCAGTTGACTGATGTGGGTTTAAGATGAGAATTCTTCACACAATATACCTGTGTAATTAATCTGCACATGTACTCCCTGAAGTTAAAAAAGAAAAAAACTGGATTTCACTGCTGAATAAGAAAAGTCCACATGAAAAAAGATCCTGCAACATGAGAGGCCATTTGGCTGTGCCAGATTCAGATGAGCCCTCTACTGAATGTCAAATGAAGGATCTCAGCTACTCATATGCTGTGCAGATAACTACTCATCTCAACTCAGTCAACTCACAATGATGAGGAAAACAAAATTGTTTTAAGACATTAAATTTTCAGTTGATATGTTGTATAGCAAATTATAACTGAAACACATAGTTTATAAAATTATAGATTGGCCAAGTGCATTTTATCTTCTATGCCTTGAAGTTACCCTTATTACTACAGTTTTCCAAATTGGGCTGAGAAAAAACAGAGTGCTACAAGTTAATGGTTTATTTAGCAACTTGTTAGTTTACTTCATTCCTTTTTTTAAACATCTAATGGTTTACTTTGTGGATAGACATACTTACTTTCCCAGGTTCTGCACTAAGATAAAAGTATATGAACAGTTCCTACATGGCCATGCTCCTTAGTCATAAGAACACAGCAATGACATGCCACTCATTCTGTCTTCCCATTATTGCTAAGTGTCTAGAGGCAATCAAACTGGAGCCTGGGCACCACAATCGGACTCCAGATACCTGTCATTTCCAAGTTGCACCTGTCACATAGAATCCAGCTTCTGACTTGATCTCACACTCTGTAGTGTATCTTTTTTCAGTTTCCTGGAATGAATAATTTTCCCATTAAACCCTAGCTTATAGTTGGAGAGTAAATTTCTTACCTGGCTCCTGATCATTTTTTTGTCCTTCACCATAGATCATCTTGCTAACTCCCAAAGTTACCGTGAACAGAACATATGATGTATAGTAGAAAGAAAAAATAACTATATATATGATCCAACTCTTTAGGTTAAGTACTAGGTTGCAGAGTAGAGAACATAGCTTTTGAGTCACACAGACCTGGCTTCTATTCCAGACTGCCATTTATTAGTTTGTGATTTTTAAAAATTTTTTATTTTAAAGATGTGGGGTACAATTCAGGGTTAGGTATACAAATGTTCACTATGAAGGTGTGCCCCCCATCCCCTGGCAGTTTCCCTCAACTGCCAATCCCACCTCCCCTCTCCTGGCACTTTCCCACTACTGCTAATCCCTTTCTTATAGTATTGTGATAATTCCTCAAGGTCTGCTTATGAGTGAGAACATATGGTACGCTGTTCTTTGTTTCTGTAATAGATCACTGAATATAACAGATTCTAAATCCATCCAAGTTGCTGCGAAGTCCATATGTTGTTCTTCTTTATGGCTGCATAATATTCCATTGGGTATGTGTACCACATTTTTTTATCCAGTCCAACTTTTTAAAATAATTTTTTAAATTATAAAGATGTGGAGTACAATTCAGCATTAGGTATACAATCGTTGATTAGCAGGTACCCTTGTTGATGAAGTATGCCCCTCCCTCCCCTAGCAGTTTCCCTCAACTGCCAATCCCACCCCACTTCCCTGACAGTGTCCCACTACTGCCAATTGCTTTTTTATAGTATTATAATTGTTCAAGGTCCACTTATGAGTGAGAGCAAATGGTACTCTGTTCTTTGTTTCTGTGGTAGATCACTGAGAATGCTTGACTCTAAATCCATCCAAGTTGCTGCAGAGTCCATATGTTTGTCCTTCTTTATGGCTGCATAATATTCCATTGTGCGTATGTATTACATTTTTTTATCCAGTCCAGCTTCGGTGGGCAACATGGTTGGTTCCATGTTTTTGCTATTGTGAATACAGCTGCAACAAACATACGTGTGCAGGTCTCTTTTTTGTAGAATGTTTTGAGTTCCTCCAGATATATTCCCAATAGGGGAATTGCTAAGTCATATGGAGGTCAATTTCTAGTTCTTTCAGTTACTACCACACTGTCTTCTAAAGAGGCTGCACTAGTTTCCATTCCCACCAGCAGTGTAGAAGTGTTCCTTTTGCTCTGCATCCTCACCAGCATCTGTTGTTGTTTGTTTAATTAATGATGTCCTTTCTTGCTGGGGTTAGGTGGTATCTCAATGTGGTTTTGATTTGCATTTCTCTGATGATAAGCGAGGCTGCACACTTTTTCATGTGTCTGTTGGCAGCCCGTATATCTTCTTTTGAGAAGTGTAAATTCATGTCTTTTGCCCACTTTTTAATGGGGCTGTTTGTTTTTTTCCTTTCAGCACATTTGAGTTCCTTGTAGATCCTAGATGCTAGGCCTTTGCCAGATATGCAGTTTTTCCCATTCTGTGGACTGTCTCCCTGTTCTCTTGATGGTTTCTTTTGCTTTGCAGAAGTTCATTAGTTTGATGAGGTCCCACTTGTCTATCTTGTTTCTTAAGGTATGGGTCTTTAGGGTTCTGAATAAGAATTGGTTGTCAGTTCCAATTTCTGTAAGGGTGTTTCCTGCGTTTTCTAAGATTCTTGTAGTTTGAGGTTTTACGTTTAGGTTTTTGATTCATTTAGAGTTAATTTTTTTTGTATGGTGATAGGTAGGGGTCCTGTTTCAATCTTCTGCAAGTGATCAGCCAGTTTTCCCTGCACCATTTACCGAATAGGTTCTCCTCTCCCCAGTGGCATCTTCCTAACCAGAGAAGCGAAAGACCTTTACAATGAGAACTACAAAACACTGCTCAAAGAAATCCAAGAAGACACAAGCAAATTGAAAAATATTCCAGGTTCATGGATAGGAAGATTCAACATTGTTAAGATGTCCATCCTACCAAAGATAATCTACAGATTCAACACAATACCCATTAAATTACCAACATCATTCTCCTCAGACCTGGAAACGACAATACAGAAATTCATATGGAAATACAAACAACCATAAACAGCCAAAATGATCCTTAGCAAAAGAAACAAAGCAGGAGGTATCACACTTCTAGACTTCAAATTTTACTATAAGGCTTCAATAATCAAAACAGCCTGGTATGGACCAATGGAATAGGCATATGGACCAATGGAACAGGATAGAAATTCCAGAAGAAAAGCACACTCATCTTTGAGAAAGCCTCCAACAACATTTTGTGATTTTTTTTTTTTCCACAAATTACTTGGTCTCTTTAAGATTCAGTTTCTTAGTCGGGCTCGGTGGCTCAGCCTGTAATCCCACGCTTTGGGAGGCTGAGGTGAGTGGATCGCCTGAGCCTGCGGGTTCGAGACCCACCTGGGCAACTTGGCGAGACCTCATCTCTACAACAAATCAAAAAATTAGACAGGCGTGGTAGCGCGTGCCTGTAGTTCCAGCTACTCGGAAGGCGGAGGCGGAAGGATCGCCGGAGCCCAGCGGGTCGAGGCTGCGGTGGCCGGGGGCAGCCGCTGCACTCCAGTCTGAGTAAGACTACAACTTAAAAAAAAAAAAAAAAAAGATTCAGTTTCTTAATTTGTGAAAAAGTTGCTTAGTAATGAAATTGTAGCTGTTATTCATTTCTACCACATAATGCTGCTTCTGCAGCAAGTTTAGTTCCCCAGGCTTCACTGTGGTAGAAGA
>CAUYQG010207584.1:0-22234 GCA_963574415.1 Tarsius wallacei
CGGTGGATCAGCCTGTAATCCCGTGCTTTAGGAGGCTGAGGTGAGCGGATTGCCTGAGCCCGCGGATTGGAGACGCGCCTGGGCAAATTGGCGAGACCTCATTTCTACAATAAATCAAAAAATTAGCCAGGCGTGGTAGCACGTGCCTGTAGTTCCAGCTACTTGGAAGGCTGAGGCGGAAGGATCGCCGGAGCCCAGCAGGTCGAGGCTGCGGTGGCTGTGAGCGTGCTACTGCACCCCAGTCTGGGCCACAGAGTGAGACTCCAGCTCAAAAAGAAAAAAGAAAGAAAGACAAGGTCTGAGTTTAATAGTCTGGCCTGCATCTAATAAATTCTCAATACATGTTTTCTAGTAGTGAGGTAATTGGCAGGTTTAGTCCATTTCTTCACTGTCATAAGACATATTTGTTTACTGAAGTATATGGGAAAAAGCAAACTTTGGCCCTTTTCTTCTTACAAAATCAAAGATTATTTTATTTTTTATTTTTTTTGAGTTGGAGTCTCACTCTGTCACCCATAGTGGAGTGCAGTGGCCGCTCCCAGCCACTGCAGCCTCGACCAGCTGGGCTCCGGCGATCCTTCCACCACAGCCTTCAAAGTAGCTGGAACTACAGGCGCGCGCTACCACGCCCGGCTAATTTTTTTATTTAATTGTAGAGATGAGGTCTCGCCAAGTTGCCCAGGTGAGTTTCGAACCCGAGGGCTCAGGCAATCCGCTCACCTCAGCCTCCCAAAGCGCAGGAACAGGCTGAGCCACCGAGCCCGGCTAAAATCAAAGAGTATTAAAGAAACTCTTAGTGCTTATTCAAAAATGTTTAGTGATTAAGAATGTTTAAAATACATTTGTGTCCCTATCTAAATTTCTTGCTAGAGGGAATTTTGAACATGCTTCCTATTATTCCTAGAGTTTCACAGAGAAAGGAAAGGAACAAAGAAAACCTGAAGTTAACGAGCATTATGCCACTGCTTCTAAAATAAGATTTAAAGACCCTTCTCTGAGCATGTTTATAAAGTAACACTATTTTAATTCACATTTCAATGAAATAAAATGTCCCTTTTTTACCAGATGAGGGAAGAAAAAAATCAAGTTACAGTAATTGTCTCAAAGATTGATTCAACACAAAACTAAAATGAGCCATTACAATTTAATGAATCAGTCAGTACACTGCACTTTTTCCTTAACTCAATGAAATGAAGTTTTACTGTTTATAAAGTGAAAACAACATTGAACATAAAATGGGAAAAAGTGTTGTCTGAAGCTAATTTCATAGTGTCAAATATGGAGAATTTATTTCCAATAGCCTAGAAACAAATGGTTAAATTTTTTAAAGTTTATGAGAATTACTTTTCTTCCATTTCAATCCAGTTTTGAATTTTTTGATTAAGACTATCAGTTTCTGTTGTTATAACTATTAACTATTAAAGTATTAAAACAAAAAATTGAACACAATATAGGAATCCCTTTTTCTTGGAATAATTAGCCTAAATGAAAAATGATCATAGCAGTAATCAATACCACATTATTTTATATTTTTCTCAAAATACAAATGAAATATTACACTACCTTCTTCCTAAAATAAAATTCTCCTACATAACTCTCTCTCTGTCTCTGGGCGTATGTATGTGTCTTCTTTAGAATAAGGTCATAATCAAATCGTGGACAAAATAATGAAAAATAAAATTATCATATATTTTAAGTAATCTTCAATTACTGGAAGTTTTTTAACGGAATACACACCATAACGTGTTTAGTAGTGCAAGACAAAGCTATAATATATCAGACACCTACAGCACCTTTCCTCTTAAGATCTAAAAATCCTTTCTAGTCTGTGTATAAGGTAATATGTATAAGGTAATAGCCTGTGTATACGGTAATCATCTGTGGCAATTCTACTTCAATTTTAAATATATTGCTTGGTGATTTGAGCAAATAATCTTCAACTACCTTATCTCCTTTCATCATGAAATTTAGAATCAATCGGGGATGGTCAGCAGGTTTCAAACAATTCTGATAGATTAATCAGAAGTGTCTGTCTGTACCTCTGACTTGAGCAAGAGTCTGGGGCAACTCTGAGCTGAGCAGAAAAGAGTACCATGATGAATTAATAACGCTGGTAATGGTCAGAATGGCATAGGGAACATTAAAATGGTCACATACATGCCATACATTAGAGCTCTCTCTGGATTGGGTGACTTCTCTCAGGACTGACAGTTCTTTTTTTTTTTAGTTTATTCTTAATCAATATTTTTTATTGTGATATTGTGGGGTACAGTTATGGGTTAGGTACACAAATATGTCTGGTTCAGGCACCCTTGTTGATAAGAAGTGTCCCCCCATCCCCAGACAGGTATTTATTACCATTAATCCCTTCCCCTATCCCTCCCACTGCCCCATCATTTCCCACCACTGTCAGTCATTTTCTTGTGGTACGTTGTATGATCAAGGTCTACTATATGAGTGAGAACATGTGATACTCAGTTTTTTGTTTCTGTGAGAGGTCACTCAGTATTATAGACTCTAGTTCCATCCAGGTTCAATGGGGCAAACAGACTGTTCCTTTACTGTAATTCACCGTCACCCCTTGTCCCTATCTACTGCTGTAATCCTTGCCTCAATCTTTGCCATAAGGTTAATAAAAGCCGTCCCAGCAGACTGGAAATTTGGAGAAAAGGTTCTACTAGCACTCTTTTTCTTTTTGTGGGTGGGATGCTTTATTGCTATTGGTTGTTTCTAATCTGGGCCCCTTTCATTGACCTAAGTCCCCTGTCTTGTGATCCATGTATCCATGTATTTGCATAACTCGGTCAGGGAGTTACTTGGACCCTCCTTTACCACACCAATTTCTCTTGCCAGGGAGAAATCTCAGGAACCAGCAGGCATAATAAGACCACCTTTTCTATCTGTCAACAAGGGAATCAGTACGCTTGTTTTGACCCACTCCCCTAGCGAAGAGTGGTTAGAAGTCTGGTCCTCAAAAAGGTCCTCTTTGATCACCCAGATTCACATTACCAACTCTGGTAGACCAATATCAATACTTTTTGATGTATGTACAATTATAGGTTCTGGCCTGGAGGCATTGGTCATATGGAAAAAGTGTGCATTCATCATGAAGGGCCCAAGAACTTTTGATGCTCCATGCGGAGGTCTAGATTGGGAGTGGGAATACCAGCTTTACGACAGATACATGTGGTTTTTGTGTCTATACACCTGACTTTTACTGCCCCAGCTGGAGCTGTGTCTCATGGGCCACCTGAAAAAAGGGAGACTCAATGGCTGTCCTGCAAAGGGGAACTGCTGCATTAGACTGTCAGTCAGGGGCCTGCAACCTTGTTAATTTTACTATTCCTAACCCGCAGGACCCCAAATGGCAACTGGACCGCCAAATTGGCATTCAGATCTATGGCAGGCCAAAGACCCAGGAACTAGGCTACATTTCAAAAGAATCACTACCACCTAGTCAGTCATATTCTATCAGGTCTTCCACTCCTTCTATGAGGAAATAAAAAGTAGCCCTCCTCCTATCTCATCCACAACAAGAAACCTGTTCTTAGCCCTGGTAGAAACTGTTGCCCAAACTTTAAAAGTCTCTTTCGGCTATGTATGTGGAGGAACTAACATGGGAGATCAGTGGCCTTGGGAAGCTAGGGAACTGAATCCCCATGAACTCTATAATGAGACAGGATACCCTAGTCCTGCCACTGGGGTTTGGCTTCTTAAGACAATTATAAGGAAAAACTGCTTTGCCCGATGGGGAAAAAAACTCAACACTTCTGTTGGAAGCTTGACCTGTCTGGGCCAAAAATTCTATAATGCAACAGCCCAGAAAACTCAATGGTGGGGTCCCCAAACCACTCTGAACCAGACCCTCACCCCTTGCCTAGCTTCCCCACCTCTGACAGGCCTGGAACAATGTAGACACAGACATCAAATGGCGGGCTCCATTTGACGTACTGGATTGTACTGGATATGTGGAAAATAGTCTATACCGCACTTTCCCCAAACTGGTCAGGATCTTATGTGTTAGGGTCTATCCATTCATCCTTCTTCCTGCTCCCACTTGCCAGAGGGGAACATGTAGGAATTCAAGTATACAAGGACTGGAAAACCCAAGGAAAATGGCGTGCCTTACAGATTGGCAACTGGAAAGATGATGAGTGACCTCTGAGCATATCTTCCATACTATCCCTGGCCACCTGGGCACAGGATGGGTCCTGGGGCTATCAGATCCCCGTTTACATGCTAAACTACATAAATCAGTTACAGGCGGTTGTTAAAATTATAACTAATAAAACTGTAAAGGCCCTTAACATATTAACCAGACAGCAAACCAAGATGCACAATGCTATCTATCAGAACCACTTAGCCTTAGATTACTTGCTTCTGAAGGAGGAATTTGTGAAAAGTTTAACTTAAGCAACTGCTGCCTACAAGTAGATGATGAGGGAAAGGTCATAGAAGAAATCTGTGACTGAATAAAAAAAATTGCTTATGTCCCAGAATAGACCTGGAAAGCCTGGAACCCCAGGGAATTGTTTGGGAGATGATTCTCAACTTTTGGGGGATTCAAAACCCTCATAAGTGTTATTCTTTCAATTTTGGGAATTTGTCTAATCCTGCCCTGTCTGACTCCTCTGGTTATAATGTCTGCCTCTAGCCTCACTGAGGCCATGGTTGAAAGGAAAACGGCAGCACATGTAATGATGTTATGGAAGACCAAACCCCTAAACCAAGGTGATGCTCTTTGACTCTAAAAGGACCTGAGCATCAAAGGAGGGAATGTGGTAAGGGCCTTCCCAGAACAAAGAGGAAGTAACATGGCGCAACCAATATCTACATGTGCATGAGTAACCCTGTTACAACCCTGTGCCATAAAGTACCCAATCAAAATGTATGTTGCCATATAAGGGAGACAAAGGGGCTAAAATGTGAAGAAAAGTTAGCGAAAAGTATATAAGGCAATGCCCTGTTGTGTTTGGGACTCAGCCTTTGGATGTGAATCCACTGGGCCAGTGCCAGCACAAACAAACGCTGCTTCCTGGCAAAGAAGCCTCGGTGTCCCATCTCCCGGTGAAAGAGTCCTATCACATCACTTGTGAAATCTTGTATAATTCTGTATGCTTTTCCTCATTTTTTTCTCCCCAGAGAGCTTGTATTTAGATTCTCAGAGAGTTTTTTCTGAAATTTAATTTTTAAAATTAATACATAATAATTATATACATTTATGGGGTATGTGTGATATTTTGATATATGTATACTATGTGTAGTGATCAAATCAGAGTAATTGGGATATCCATCACCTCAAACATTTATTATTTCTTTGTGTTGAGAACATTCCAAATATTATCTTCTAGCTATTTTGAAATATGAAATACATTATTAACTATAGTCACCTTACTGTGCTAGTGAACACTGGAATTTATTCCTTTTATCTAACTGTATTTTTGTACCCATTCCCCAAGCTCTCCCTATCCCCTTCCTCATCTCTCCAAGGCTCTTGTAGCTGCAGTTTTCTCTACCCCCATGAAATTCAGTTTAAGCTTCTACATATGAGTAAGAACATGCTATATTTGTCTTTTTGTGCTTGGCTTATTCTATTTAACATATTATCCTCCAGTTTCATCCGTTGCTACAAGTGACAGAATTTCATTTTTTATGTGTGATTGAATAGTGTTCCATTGTGTATACAGTATGTCTCCTACATATGAACCTTCAAGCTGTGAACTTTCAAAGACGTGAACATGTGTTCTCATGTCCAATCACATAATATAGTTCATGTATCTGATGTACATTGTCACATGTGCACATCCTCTTCAGGTCGTGTTTTTGTGTACTTTACTGCACAGTACTGTATAGAGTTCAGGAGTTCAGCATCTTAATTTCAAGCCCAGGATGTTCAGAAGCAGGTGTAAAAGCAGCAGTGATATAGCTGGTACCGTACAGCTGATGGTGTTAGTTGAGTACCTAGGCTGACTTTGTTGAATTTATGAACAAATTTGACTTAAGCACACACTCTTGGGGTAGTGTTTGGTGTAGGGGACTTACTGTATATGCCACATTTCCTTTATCCATTCATTTGTTGATGGATACTTAGGTTGATTGATTCCATATCTTGGCTATTGTGAATAGTGCTACAATAAACACAGGCTGCAGATATCTTTTCGATATACTGATTTCATTTCTTTTGGATATATACTCAGCAGTGAGATTGCTGGATCATATGGAAGACCTGTTTTTAGTTTTTTGAGGAAACTGCATACTGAGATTCTCAGAGGGTTTTGTGACCCCAGTATGTTAAGGTAACTGTCATAGAGAATTCCATCCTTGCATGTTTGTCTATTATCTTGTTTACATAATATCTATTTCCTTTCTGGAAATGTTACCCTGTCTTTTTGGCAATACTTAGTACATAGCATGAGACGCCTGTGGCTAATCAAATCAATGGGCCTATCCATCCTTTGGGCTACAGGGATTGGTTCAGAGACAAGTAATTAACCCTAGTGGTCCAATAAGGGCCAGTTCTAAGACTTTTGGGGACATATTGAGGAAGCTATCTTCTATTGGATTTGGAGTAACGATAGAAGCCTGAAACTACTGTTGCCACCTTAAGGGAAAGCTTTCCCTACCAGAAAGTACAGCTAGCACAATTGAAAGCAGAGTCAGCCAGGCGTGGTGGCTCAGGTCTGTAATCCAGCATTTTGGGAGGCCGAGGTGGGGCAGATGAGTCCGCAGTTCAAGAACAGCCTGGCCAACCTGGCGAGACCTCATCTCTACGATAAAAAAATCAAAAAATTAGCCAGGCGTGGTAGTGCCCACCTGTAGTTCCAGCTACTTGGAAGGCTGAGGTGGAAGGATTGCCTGAGCCCAGCAGGTTGATGCTGGGGTGGCTGTTTGTGTGCCACTGCACTCCAGCCTGGGCGACGGAGTGAGACTTCAACTCAAGAAAAGAAAAAAAAAAAAGGGAAAGCAGAGTCAAGAGATCAGAGAGGACAGTTTCTTGTATTGTTTCAGCTTCTGGATCTGGATCTGATAATATCTTATTTTAAGTTATGTGAAACAACTTGTTTTGCTCAAAGCTACTTGAGTTGTCTTTTTTTGATCACTTGCAAATGAGAGTCAGGACTACTATGTAGCAAGGCTTTTCTAATTACAAATAAACACAGAATATAAAGTACAGGTTGAGTATTCCTTATCTGAGATGCTTGGAAGCAGAAATGTTTTGGATTTTTTGTTTTAGAATATTCACATATATGTAATGAGATATCTTGGGGATGAGACCTAAGTCTGAACACAAAATTTATGTTTTATATACACCTTATACACATAATTGAGGTAATTGTATGTGATATTTTAAATAATTTTGTGCATGAAGCAAAGTTTGTGTACGTTGAATGATCAGAAAGCATATGTACTTTCTCAGCCACCTATATGACTTCATGTTGGTGTTCAAAATGTTTCAAATTTTGAAGCATTTCAGATTTTGGATTTTTGGATCAAGGATGTGCAACCTGTGTGGAACTCTTAATTTTAGTCACCAAAGCTCTGACATGAAGATGTTTTCAAATGGATATAAATTGCTAGCCATTATTAACATTATTAAAAGATGTCAGGTTTGTTGTTCTGTTGTAAATATGCTTTTGTCTCCTTGTTATCCAACGTCCTTCTGGTTATAAGGATCCAGAGAACTGAGTAGCCAATCATATGGGGAAATATGACAGCCTGGAACCAGAGCAGCCAAAGGAGTAGGAGTTGTATCCTGCAATATGGCTGACCTAAAGGCAACAGGTGGTGATGACCAAAAACACCAGAATAATAGGGGATGAAGAGAGAGAACATAGACGACAGAGGCTAAAGGAAAAAGAAAACCAGTGTCCAGTGATAAGGGGACTGAGTGAATGGATGATGGTATATTTTTATGTTGAAAATACTTGTACAGGAGCTAAATGGTTGCAAGGATGGAAATAATAGACACTGGGGGCACCAATAAGGGGGGCAGGGGGGTTTGGGGGTCTAGGGTTCAGAAGTTACCTATGGGGTACAGTGTTCACTATCTGGGAAATGGGCCACCTGAGACCCAATCCCCACTGTTATACAATATGTTCATGCAACAAACATGCATGTGTACCCCTGAATCTAAAAGATTAAAAAAAAATCCAGAATGTCACAGCTTTAGGAGCTCAATACATGTTTATTAAGAATAAAAAAAGAAAACAGTAGCCTTTAAGAATTACATTTTAAATGTTTATTTATAGTCATGAAAAGATTCATAATATATTGCCTGGCAAGAAAAGCATGATGTTTTATAAGAGTATGATTCCATTTTTTAAAAATAAAATACATGAATATGTATAAATATTAATATAACATTCTCAAAGATAGCTCTGAAAATGCAAAAAAAATGGTTATCTCTGAGATGGGGTGGGCCTATGGACGATTTACCTTCTTTTTCTTTTGCTTGTTTGTGTTCTAATTTTTCCACAATGAATATAAATTGCTTGTGTGAAAAACAGAAGCAGAAGGTACCTCCTGAGAGAGAAAATTATTAGTGTTGCAAGCATGTAGGCAAGGCATTTCTAGATGTCAGAAATGTAGAAGGGGAAATCAAGAGTTAGGAAAACATTTTTCTAACTTTTGGAAATAATGTATAAGTAAACCTAACATATGGGGAGGATTCATAGAAGAAAAGGCATGTCCTGAGATGCTGTCTTAAAGGTTCAGCATGACGATCATGACTATTCTCTTAACCTGACTTTGGCAATAGTTTCCAATTCAGTTTCTTAGGTAAGTATTTCTCCAAGGGGGATACATATTCACTTTGCTGAAATACATGTGTTCCGTGAATAGACCAGCCTACCAATCTGATAGACGTGTGTTGATAAGAACAAAAGCAAGAACAAGTAAACAGTAGATGCTTGGAGAAACATCACTCTCTGCCCTACCCTACCTCATTATCCTAAAACAGATTTTCATCATCTCTTCTCTGCACTAATGCAACAACAGCCTTTTAATTGGGTTTTCTGCCTCCAGCTTTTTACCTCTTAAGGACATTGTGTTTGTTTCTTATTGCTGATATAACAAATTACCCAAAACTTACTGGAGGTAAAAGTACACACATTTATTATCATTCAGTTTGTAGTTCAAAAGGCTGAAATGCATCTCCCTGGGATAAAATCAAGGTGTCAGCAGAACTGCACTCCTTTCTGGAGGCTCTAGGGGAGAATCTGTCTTACTGTTTTTGGCCTATAGAGGCCACAGCCTTCCTCAGCTCAGGGCCTTCTTCCTCCATCTCCAAAGTCAGCAACAGTGGGTTGAGTTCTAATGCTACTGTTTTCTCTGGTCCTTTTGTCTGATTCCCTCTTCCACTTTTAAGGACCTTTGTGATTACCTTGGACCCAACTGGAAAACCCAAGATAATCTCCGTGTTTTAAGATCATCTGGTTGGCAACCATAATCCCACCTGCAACCTAGATTGCCATGTAACCTCCTATATTCACAGGTTCCAGGGATTAGGGCATAGACATATTTAGGGGGCAGGAGGGGCATTATTCTGCCTCCTATAGACATCATCCACATAGCTGACAGAAAAGCTATCTGGTATGTCCATCTGGTCAGACCTCTGTTCTGCTTAAATCCTCGCCAAGCCTCTTAATCATCAAAAATCTTTGAATCATCCAGGCATAGTGTCTCACCCCTGTAATCTGAGCACTTTGAGTGGCTGAGGCAGGATGATTGCTTGAGGCCAGGAGTTCAAAACCAGCCTGGGAAATATAGTGAGAGCCACATCTCTACAAAAGGAAAAAAAAAATTAGCCTGGTGTGGTGGTGTGCACCTGTAGTCTTAGCTACTCGAGAGGCTGAGGAGGGAAGGTTTCTTGAGCCCAGGAGTTGGAGGTTGCAGTGAGCTATGATCACACCACTGCACTCCAGCCTGGATAACAGAGCAAGACTTTGTCACTAAAACAAAACGAAAAAAATTCTTGAATTGATATACAACTTTCATCACCCTCTCTGGCTTTACTTTTATCTCAGTTTTCATCTCCCTCTTTTGCCTCTCAGTTTATGCTCAGAAAGTACTGAGCTGCTAGACATTTCTGCATGCTACCCGCACTCCCCAGCATACACCCACTGCTGTTTCACACCCCTGTGCCTTTGCTAGTACTGGTCCTTTGACCTCTTATTCATCTGGTTACCATGTGCTTGATTTTCCTCCTACCTTGCTGGTTGCTTCTTCCGACCTCTCTATTTTCCTTTGCTGCGTCCCTTTCTCTCCTGAATTCTAAATGTTTCAGCTGTTAAGAACTTGGTCATAACCTTCCTGGCTGTCCTCTCTTTCTTCTTAGATGATCTCATCCATTTCCATGACTACAGGTCCAGACTTGTCTCTAGACTTGTATATACAACTGCCTACTAGAACCTTTACTTGAGTGTCCCACAGTCATTGTAGACTCTTGAGACAATGCCATTTCAAGACTGACTTCCTCTTGAATCTCTTCACCCTCAAATGTTGAATCCATTCATCTGTTGAATGAATGCTTATTATTCTATCCAGCAATACAAATATGTAACTTTTATTATTTACTGTACAAGGGGTACCTCCCCAAACCTGGCGTTTATTAAAATTGTGTATTCTTACATGTTTAAACTTCAGTCACCTTTGAAGTACTCTCTGTTTGAAGCAATACACCTATCGAGACGCTTTTTCCACTGCTGAAAGCAGTTTTTGAACTCAATTTTGATGCCTTTTAATGCTTCTGAGGTTTTTTGTTTCACGTCTTCCATATCAGCAAAATGTTTTCCTTTGAGGACTTTTTTCATCTGGGGCAAGATTGGGTGAATAGGAAGGGTAAGGCATGGGGGTCATGCCGTTTTTAGTCAAACACTGCTGAACACTGAGCGTGGTATGGGCAGGTTGTTCGTGTAAATCACCCATAATTAAATGGGCAAATGCATTGGAAGAATCGCCCCCCCACCCAAAAGAAGGATACCACAAAAATTCACTGAAGCCGAATGCAGCCTCTCACAACAATGCAAGCTAGTATACTGATGCCAATGGGTTCCTAGAACACTTACCTAGTGGGGGAAACCTGTACTGCAAGGGGCCCACCCTCCAAAAGATAATTCCAGTTTTTTGGGGGACCCCCTCATATGTGTCTGACTTCTTTCTTTCTTTTTTTTTTTGAGTTGGAGTCTCTCTCACGGCCACCTCAGCGTCGACCTGCTGGGCTCAGGCGATCCTTCCACCTCAGCCTTCCAAGTAGCTGGAACTACAGGTGTGCACTACCCCACCTGGCTAATTTTTTGATTTTTATTGCAGAGATGAGGTCTCGTGAAGTTGCCCAGGCTGTTCTCGAACCCGTGGTCTCGGGCAGTCCTCTCACCTCGGCCTCCCAAAGTGCTGGGATTACAGACTTGAGCCACTGCGTCCAGCCCTGATTCTTTTCTCAGCTTTAATTTTTATAACATCCTGGTGAAGTTGATGCTGTTCTGGTTTCCATTTTGCAGATGAAGAAATTGAGGTTCAGAAAGGTTAGGTAGTCTGTTTAATTTACAGAACAGTAAGCAGTAGAATCAGGACTCAAAACGTTCTAGTCTGACTCCAGATACTTGTAGGTTAGGTAGTCTGTTTAATTTACAGAACAGTAAGTAGTAGAATCAGGACTCAAAACGTTCTAGTCTGACTCCAGATACTTGTAGGTTAGGTAGTCTGTTTAATTTACAGAACAGTAAGCAGTAGAATCAGGACTCAAAACGTTCCAGTCTGACTCCAGATACCAGGTTAAACAGCTAACTAGCCTCAGCTTATTTCCAGTATACTTTCCTCAAACCTCCAGACTGACTAAGGAGTATTCTTCCCCTTCTCTCCGGGCATCTCACTTCCAACTTAGAAGTTAACTTGTAATGTTTAAGTCTGTGTTTGTCTCTTGGCCCCCTCTGGAGAATACACACTGACTTATTCATCTTAGTTCCTTCAGTATCTAGCACAGAGCCTGGCACATAGCAAGCACTGAAAAACTTGTCAGTTGGCCAAATAAATGCTTCTGTTTTGCTTAATTATTATCACATAACTCACGTCCCTCAAGTAGGGGGTTCTGTTAGAACCTTCTCTTCCTGCCCAGGGTGCCACTTTGCCTTTTGAATCAAGTCCAAAATCACTGTTCCTTATTGCAAGGGCCATTAACCACTTCCTTGTTCTGACAACACCTAAAATTTTCCTCTGAGCAGCCTTCTGGAACTAATCACAAGTGAGGAGACCATTTACCCAGTCTCATTCTCTGTAATAGGAAACTTCTGTGTCTCTGTTATATTCATAAGCTTTGCTCTGAGGGCAGTGTCAATATTTAATTTTGTGTCTGCCCTATCTGTGTATTCATTCTCTGTTCTCCCCTTAGCTGTCTGTATTCCATATTGACTAGTGTCACCTCAGGTTGTGAGCCCCTGCTCTAAGCCCTGGTAGCTTTGTTGATTAGAACAGGGGGCTCAAGAGCCACAGAAGAACCATTTTGCTTGGCGTCTTCTATTTCAACATTGTCTAACCCAAGCCAGCTATTCTCCAAGTTATCATTAGTCACATGGGAAACCCAGCAAGAGAGAGTGGACAGTAGCAGTCTGTCACCTATGGGGGCAACAACTTCAAAGTACATGTCCTATTGGAAGTGAGATGAAAGAATCAGTAATAGTGCAGTGGTTAAGAGAAGGACTTTGGAGCAGACAGACCTAGTTTCATCTCCTAGCTTCAATAAAATACTGTTTTACCCTAAGCAAGTACTTCTATGAGTTTCCTCCTTGGCTTTAAAGTGGGCCCAGGGTTCTTATAGCTAAAATGAGAGTATCTGGAACATATTTCATAGTAGTGCCACAGTTTCAAAAGAGCACACTTAGGGTCCAACTTAGTGCCAAGTGTAAAAGAAGTGGTTTATACATTTGCATGGGTGGCAATGACACTAGTGTTAGAAAGAGGTGGACTGGTTATTTGTATGGGAGGCTGAAAGAGAATGGCCTCTTTTGAATTTTTAGTTATATAGAAAATTATTAGAGTATCAAGAATATTACAATTAGTTAGGCTACAAATTATGAAACTATGGTACCAAACTCATTCATAAGAAGCATATCAATAAAACCTAACAGCTCTCTCTTTACCTTTTTGAAAATGCCATGAGGCTTGAACTGCATTGATCTTGGTGATAATTTATATTGATTTCACTGCTCTGTTTATTATATGGAGTCAAGCAATTATTTCAGGAACCTTGAACCTCTCCGCCAAATCTTCTACTTCCTGACCTCACCACTAGATGACAATCCCTTCCTGTGTTTTGGCCAGTTAGTGAGCCATTTGTTGTATAATTATCTCCTAATAGGCACCCTAGTAAGGACTGGAGGAAAACTTTATTTATAGCCTCTAAACATCCTAATGAAGTTATTAGAATGCAGTACAGTTAAATGCCTGTGCCAGTCAAATGGATATGAATTTTCAGCTTAAGTATTTGACTGTCACAACTTAATTATCTAGTATTTGGTAAGTTTTTTAAAGTTCTTGAAAATCATATGAAGAAACTGTTGCTTCTTTATAAAGATTCAGAATCGACAATATTAATAAGGATTTGGCCTACTGTCAAAGCCATGCTGACAAAAACTGATTATAAGACCACATTCTTCATTAAGACCACAATGAGTATATTTTGGGACTGCTGGCTGTCTTTTGTTTGCAGAAATAAGTTTCCTTTAAAAGTTAAATCTTAGTCAAGCAAAGTTAATACTTAAGAAGTACTGTATTTGCAAGGTCCCTGTCTATGCTGAATCAGGATGAAAGGAAAGGGATGTGATGACACAGAAATTATTTTGACATAAAAGTTGAACCTGGTGCAATGGCTTATGCTTGTAATCCCAGCACTTTAGGAGGCGGAGGTGAGAGGATTGCCTGAGCCCAGGGTTTCAAGACCAGCTCAGGCAACTTGGGGAGACCTCACTCATCTCTACAATAAATAAATTTTTAAAATTAACTGGGTTTAATGGCACGCACCTGTAGTTCCAGCTACTTGGAAGACTGAGGTGGAAGGATCACCTGAACCCAGCAGGTTGAGGCTGCCGTGGTCGTGATTGTGCCACTACGCTCCAGCCTGGGTGTCAGCGTGAGATTCCGACTCAAAAAAAAGTTGAAGTGGTGGGCCTTGCATAGTAGACAGTCCCTTCAAATGTCTGGTTCTGATTACCTTAGTTGTGGCCAGCACTGTGCCAGGGGTCATGGAGAGATACAAAAGGGTCATTTGGGTGGAGCTTATTTATTGAAATGATCAAACCAGCTCACCACAGGGCCCCTAATTTGCCCAGGTCGTTGAGAATATTTGAGGGTCAAGATAACTCCTGGGTGTCACCATGTATGGACTATTTAACTATGATATGTAGGGCTTAGAGTTTGTCTTTTGGACAAAATGGCAAAGCAAGACTTGGAAACTTCACTGCAGTTTTAACCTTAGAGGTATTAGGGGCAGCAGCAGCAGCAATCTGGCATGGAAACAACTAGTATGTTATGCTTTCGAAACTAGGGTGCATTTCCTTTTCAGTATTAAATCAAGTACCTGAATGTAATCTTGGCTTGGATCTCTATTTATTTCCTGAAATTCTAGACAAAAAACTACTTTTTGTGACAGCCTAGTTAGTGCTAGTGTCTATGTTTTACACCAAGATGTGCTGCTGGTTTCTCAGACTGCCACGTTTTCCTTCCTCCTAGTTGAAATATTCTTCAGTTTCTTGTTGTGTAAAATGGCAATAGTAATGCCTTCCTAATAGAAATATTGTATGGAATAAATAAATTCACTGTATCAGTTAGGGTTGAATTACACTACAAGCGACAGAAAAAACCCAAACCAAATGACAGTTCCTTAAACAAGTTAGAAGTTTATTTCTCTGTCACCTAAACAAAGTCCACAGGTAGTTGAGTTTTGGGCCATTGTGCTGGCTTCTTGATTATCAGGGACTTGCACTGCCTCTGTCTTGTTTCTTCACCATCTTTTACACATCTCAAAGTTCCTCATAAAATGTACACTCGCATTGCATTTGTCAGTCCTTAGTTATACGGTCTCATCCACTTGCTATAAGTGCTAAGGAATGCCATCTTTATTCTGGCACAGCCGTTGTTCTAACTAAAAGTTGGTGATTCTATTCCGAAGGGAGAAGGCGTGAATAGACACTGAGAGGCAACTGGCATAGTAGCCTAGGATAGAGTCTGACATAAGATGTTCTTCAATTGCTTTTTCAGTTCTCTTCCCCCTTTCCCTCCTTTCAGCTGTTTAAACCTGGGATGGGTGTAAAGTGTTAAGCCTGAAAAGAGAGCTTTTTGGCAGTAAGGAAGGAATTCCTGTGACCAGTTTTAGTTAATTTGTGATTGTGGAAGAAAATCTTGGCATAGATTCATATCAAATCATGTGTTGTGTAGAGTGTTCACTGTGGACACAAACTGGTGTATTAGTATTTGCATTTAAGGTGCTAATACTCAGCATTTAAAAATATGAAAAACACATTTTTTAAGATTACTTCAGAAACGGTTTAGCACTGTTTAGACCCATTGTAATTAACGTACAAAAAAGAAGGGATTCTTCTCCAGGATTTTTAGGAGTATGTAATTACACAGTTGTCCTGTGTACATATATTATGTGTTCTCTTGGGAAATTTTCATGGTTAGGCTTTATTTTGAATGTGCTTCGTGTTTCTGTCTTATTTTCTTCTAACGTTTCATGATACAATGTTATGTTCCTCTCACTTTTCACCCGAAGGAATGAGTCAGGTGAAACCCTTGAAGGTGAAGTTCTGGAAGCATTAGCTGAAAACTATGTGAGGCCTACACCCAACTGGTGGTTTTTTTTTCCCCTTGAGGAAAAGGTGGAGATTTCACAAGAATTGAAAACTAAAGGAAAACCCGGAGGCTCTAGGGCCAGGTTCATGACCCAGATTGTGTAAGTCCACTGTGCAAACTCTATGAGGGCAGAGAGTTTTTCTGTCTTAATCCTGACTGTAGCTCTAGAATATACTTTGCATGTGGCAGGCTTTCAATAAAAAAAAAAAGTCTAAATGAACAAATGAATAAATGAATAGTGTGTGATGGGACTTAGCAGCATATGTGTAAAAGATAGAGAGGTTTTCATTGAGAGCTTAATAGGAGTCAAGTTGTGACTTCTAAAAAAACTGAGACATTAGATGTAGAAGGCATTTGCTTTCTTGGGGCTAAAAATAAGATTGACTTTGCTCAAATTAATGCACAGAGTCAGAGTATGTGTTCTGCTTGGTTTAACCTCACGGGAAACACAGTATTTATTTCCTAGTGCCACCCCTGTGAAGGACATACACAGACAGACCATGGAGTACAGTTTAGTCATAAAATCTCAGATTGGAGTGGATTTCAGAGACTGTTTATTCCAGTCATCCTCTGGATTCTCGCATCTTCCCTGCAACGCCTCTAGCAATATAAGGCCAGTCTTTGTATATTCCAAGTGATGGGGAAACTCAATTCAGTTTGAGGCATACTATTTCATCATCCAGACATTTTGTTTCTAGGTTTTGGGAAGAAAATCATAACCAGGAGAATAAAGAAGTATAAAAATGATGTCTAATCAAGGTCAATTGGAAGGACAGCACCTTCAACTGTTGTTTTTTCTGTAGTGGCCTAATAGGAGGATTGGACTGAGCCATGGGCCAGATCTTACCTCTGAAGTGGAAAATTTTAACCTGGACTTTAAGGACACTAAAGGGCTTTTTGAATAAATTTTAAGGAAGCATCAATACATTTTATGAATGTATTTACAAAGTTTTGTTTGTGCGTTTTTCCCCACTGAGAGAGAGCTCAGAACTTTCAGTTTCAAAGGGTGTTCTTAGCCCCAGAGATAAGAACCACTGTTGTGGGATCTTCTACAACTCTTGAGTATGTAAGTTTTTTCTAAAAAGTATGTACAAAAACAAAATACCACTTCGTTTTCTTTTATACTTAGGAAAAATAGACCAATGAGACATTCTATAACAATTTCTCAGTTGTAATTATATGACTCCTATAAGAAGCAGAAGAATTTAAAATCTGTTACAACTCAGCAACAATGGCCCTTCAGCCCACATAACTTCACATCTTCAGTATTCCCATAGTAAAAGCCCAGCTCCTGCTTTTGGCTTTACAGTTTTACCTATGCAAAAGCCACCGTGAGAAACCATAGTGCTTTTTAGCTTTTGTGACCCTCATGTTGTTAAATTCTAGAAGGCATGACTTCATCTCAGCCTGCAGCTCTACAGAGTGAAGAAATGAGTGATTAATACTTGGGAAGTAATGGATTTTTATTTCAGGTTATGGTATTCACAGCAGACTAGGCATTTTGTCTTCATAAGAATCCCAGCTGTGATCTTGCCCTTGCTTTTTATTTTAGGGGCTGTAGGCACAAATAAGAGAAACAAAGCACTTGTATGATTAACCAAAATATTTATGGCCAGAGTGTGAGTTTAGTCAAGGCAGCAAATTACATCTGTTCCCTAGGGGGAATAATTACTTACAGTTTGATAGCAAATGAATAATACTTTGTAGCAAATTTTTCAGGAAGATAATTTTGCCCATAAAGACAGAACTAATAATGCCACTGAACAGGTGGCTGTGCATTTCCCAAAAAAAAGAATTATTAAATGATTAAGGCAGAAGGTTCTAATAGTTATCATGGTGAGTCAGACCGCTTTCTCTGCCTCCTCTTTAGCAAACATTCCTCTGGTGAGCCTCACCCTCAAGTAAGCAACTAGCTTTCCTTAATGCTGCTAGGTGGGAACTGCAGTTTTGCACAGGTGGAGTGTATATTATTAACTTCAAGGAGGGCAAAAAGTCATTATGACCTAGAGTGAGAACACAGTTAATAACCTAGTGTTGGAAGAAAGGGTGATGGAGGTGCTTTTCAGGAAATATTAGGAAGCCTTGGAGCAATTATTGAATCAACTTTCTCAAGGAAATGCCATGCTTGGTTTAGCTTGCTTTGCAGTGGTGAGTGCCAGAGAGCTGGGTAAGTTGGTTGTTCTAAACAATTCTCAGGTTAACTTTGATTTCCCGAGGGCAGGAGACGGTTTTCTTTGAAAATAGTATAGGAACTATAATAGCTGTAAGTTAGATATTTAACCTATTAACATTTTGTTTTCTTTTAAATCAATTTGAGACCCTTTTATTGTCACATGTTCAAACTCCTTCTAGATCTGTGTCATGTGAGTCCGCCTGACCATGACAGGAAAAGGAGGGGGTAGAAAGTTGGAGCCAAACAGAGGCTAGATGTGGGAAGGGGGAAAGAGAAGTTGACCAGAGCTGCAATAAGACCGACTTGCTTTTTTTCTCTTAAGAACTAGGCACTTAAAGGAAGTAGGTGCTACAAACCTGTTTAATGAGTAGCAATTGGCAGGAAAAAAGGATGCAGCCAAAATTTTGTTGTCCTGTGTTGTCAGTTTTTAAACTAGTGTTGACCTTGGTGTAGGACTTTAAACTGAGTGAGTCTATGTGCAATCCCCCTTCTGTGTGTCTGAATATCGGGTGAGGAGGGAGTGTACAGGAGGACTAGTGATCTGTAATCATCAGAAATCCCATGGCAACATGATCTGGTATTTATGGACACCTGATTCTTTTATGTCTAGGTGAGAAGCCTGGTCTTCTGGGGATTGGCAGGAACAAGTGGTGGCAATTACATTTTGTTCTCATTTGCAAAGCTTGCTTCTTTTCTATCAGAGGGGCTCATGTCTAGCTATTGGCTACTCTTCTGTTCAAAGGTACACTGGAGGCGTCTGGTTATTTTTAAAATAACCTGGGTTAAGAATTGAGCATTGCTTCCTTCTGGGGCTAGTGCATAATATACGGTTTGTTATCAGGAACATGATAATGAGGATAAGTGCATAAATATGGATAAAAGCACACCCCAAAGCCCCATCTCTTGCAGGAAGAAAAGTGATTTAGTAGACGGAAGCCTGACACTTCCTGTGTGCATAGTCATTAGTAATGACCTGAGTGTGGGGAAAAATTCATTTTGTACCGTTGGAGCAAGAACATTGTTAAATATCTATGAAAATCCTCATACTAAATACATTTTTGCTGGTTCACTTCTTCAGCATTGGCTTAGTTTAGTTCTTCTCTCCATCCTTAGGTCCAAATGAAGAATGACCAGGGACTATTAGGAAAGAAGCTTAGGGTTATTTTTATTATTATTTTATTATTATTTTAGAGGAAGGCAGACACATTTAAATAATTTTATTCTAGATAATTTTTGCTTAATAGCTGATCTAATCAAATAAAACTTAGTATTGAGGGTTTAGGTTAATCATCGCATTGTTCTGAGAGAAAAGTCAAATATACTAGGCTATGATATAAAACTTTCTACAATAAAATTTCAAGTGGCTTAAAGTCATCTAAGTTTGGTCAAGAAAGTACAGTCATATCTGAGACTTTTAAGGAGCCCAGGTTGGAGAACTGAAGACCACATCACATTAGCCATCTGGCTGTCTTCAGTCTTATTTTTTATGTGGTCAGTTCTTCCAGCTATGCTAGGGCATCTCTGTCACAACCGGCAGAGTAGGCTCTGTGAAGTTTGTTGGTCAAGCCTGTTCACTAACCCCCCAGGTCTGACAGGCTAGAAAAACACTCTTGCAGTCACAGGAAGTTCAAGTTATGAGTTATGAAACAAAGAAAATTCTAGGTGTTTAAAGTTTCAGAGAGATGGTCAGAAACAGATAAAAGTGTCTGTGCTGTGTGTAGAGGAGAATGCCATTCAGGTGAGGAGGAGAGATTGAGTAAGGGCTACATACCAGATGTTAACCTGGGAGTCTGCCTACGTTCTACATCCCTCTTTCTGGACTTTAAATATTGCAGGGGAGAATATTTGCTCAGCGGCAGTTGGGCAAAAGCAAAATTGGTACAACCAATAATACTTTTTTCTTTTGCCTTTGGTCCTCAAATTTAGGGGGAAGGCATGTGTGAAATATCTTTGGCATTTGTTTCTATTGCATTGCTAGATCATGGATGTCTCTGGAGGATACGTGTTGTGAGAAGCTGGAATGTGACTTTGGGTGATTTAATTGTTTTTTAAAATTTTTCTCCATGTATGTTTCTAAAAAGTTAATGTCTAAACAAAGGAGTTCCAGAATGAGGTGTAAGAGTAATTGAAAACTTTTGGTGGCTTAAATATGTTTTTTTAAATGTTTATTTATTTATTTTTTTGAGACCCTGTCCTTCAGACTGGAGTGCAGTGGCATGATCATAGCTCACTTACGGTGGTGTGATCATAACTCACTGCAGCCTCAAACACCTGGGCTCAAGCAATTCTCCCACCTCAGCTTCCCAAGTAGCTGGGACTACAGGCACACATCACCATGCCTAGCTAATTTAATTTTAATTTTTTTTTTTTTGTAGAGGCAGGGTCTCCTTTTGTTGCCCAGGCTGGTCTGAACTTCTGGCCTCAAGCAATCCTCTTGCCTTGGCCTCCCGAACCCCTGGGATTACAGGCATAAGCCACCACATCCAGCTTAAATATAGTTTTCAACGTTGCTCAATTACCTTAAGAAAAACTACAGACAAACTGAAAAAGTGGTTAGAACTGTTGAACACACTGTAGCCTTTGTGTAATACACAGTCCACCAGATTGGTTTATATATAAGGCCTTTATGTGGTGTGGTTAACTTGGAGAAGTGCTTTAGAACTATGGAAACATAAGGCACTTTTTCCTATGGCTTTAATTGAGCAAGGAAGGGGCCAGCTTGCTTAATCCACTTTGAGAATAATCCTTCCTGCCCCATGCAGTGCTCATATCTCATCTAGGGTTTCTAAACCTGTGGATGCTGAGTACAAAATGCTTATATTCATAAAGACAGGCTTTTCTGTTCTTTTTATGTGATTCATACCAGAGCAGACGGCTTGGCCTGCTCATATTTCTCACTTTATCCATGAGTTTTAGGCTGCTGCCTCCTATTTTTCTCCAGTCCAAATCTCCCTCCAGGCTACCTGTTCACATAGCCATGTCTACCCAGATGTCCCATGAGCACCTCCAGTTCCACATGTATATCATATTATCCTGCCTCCTTACCTAGTCCTTTGCATGTGCTTGCTATCTCTGTGAGTGGCAGCAGTTGTCCCCGGCACCTAAGCTCCAATTCATTTTCTATATCTGACCAGCAAACAAATCCTAAAGGTTTCAACCTTAATATCGGATGGAACTGCCTTTTCTGCCCCCTACCCATGGCCATTTTTCAGGCTGTCATCTGGATCATTATAATGATTTTCTAATTGGTTCTGGTAGGCCAAATAGCTCAAGCCCCCTCCACTCCAAAGATGCTTACATCCTAATTCCTAGGATCTGTGGATATGCTAGTTTCCTTGACAATGGGTAATTGAGGGTACAGATGAAATGGAGGTTGCTAATCAACTGACCTTTAAATCTGGAAACTAGTTTGGATTGTCCAGGTGGGGCCAATATAAATAATCACAAGAATCTGTACAGATCTTGCACAAGTGGAAGAGGGAAATAGACATGGTCAGGGTAAGGTGATGTGAAAACTCCACTAACTGTTGCTGGCTTTGAACACAGAGGAAGGAATTTCAAGCCACGTCTAGAAGCAGGAAAGGGATTCTCCCCTATTAACTCCAGAAAGGACTGCAGCCCTGTTCACACCTGGATCTTAGCCTAGTGAGACCCATTTTCGACTTCTGGCCTACAGAACTGTAAGATAATACATTTGTATTCTTTTAAGCCGCTGAGTTTGTGATAATTTGCTGTAACAGCAATAGATAATGAACATGTTGGCTTTACTGCCTCTGGAGTGCCACCATTCCAATCATACAGACCTCATGTTACTCCCTTGCCTTACAAACCTCTCAACGGCCCCCCTGCCTCCACACTGTCATTGTCTACGCAGCACCTCAGCACTTTGTACATAGGAAGCAGTGAGTAAATGCTGCCCAAATACATGAAAACAGCCCATTTTCCAGCACTTTAGTCCAATTCATGATTCTTTCTTTGAGGAGATAGATTAAAAGTCATTACATATTTTTTTCTTTTCTTTTCTTTTCTTTTCCCTCCCGTCCTTCCTTCTCCTTCCCTCTCTCTCCCTCTCCCCCTCCACCCCCCATCTCTCTCTCTCTCTCTCTCTCTCTCTCTCTCTCTCTCTCTCTCTCTCTCTCTCTCTCGGACTATAGGCACACACCACCACACCTGCTTTTTAAAATTTTTTGCTATGTTGCCCAGACTGATTTCAAAATC
>CAUYQG010207589.1:0-15249 GCA_963574415.1 Tarsius wallacei
ACCTGCTGGGCTCTGGCGATCCTTCCACCTCAGCCTTCCAAGTAGCTGGAACTACAGGCGCGCGCTACCATGCCCGGCTAATTTTTTGATTTATTGTAGAGAGGAGGTCTCGCTTGCCCAGGCGGGTCTTGAACCCGCCGGCTCAGGCAATCCACTCACCTCAGCCTCCCAAGGCGCAGGATTACAGGCTGAGCCACCGAGCCCGGCTGGTTTTTTTTTAATTTGTATTTTTCTAAACTCCTATAATGAATAAGTACCACTGATAGAAAAGGAAATTACTTTACAAATGCTGTAGCCCTATTCATTTTCATTCCAGACACTTTGTTCTGAATCTCATGCTTCCATGTACATTTGTTTCTGAATCTCATATCTTCATATATATCTTTGAAACGGTGCAAACAGACAGATGTAAAAAGTGTTCTATTTCAACGATTACTGTGTCATACAGAGGCAGATAGCCCAGTGGGGAAGCAGAGAACTACATTAACATTAGTTTAGCAAATATCACTGTGCACCTGATACGGGCTCTAACTATAGTTTACCCACTTGTAAAATGAGAGGATTGGACAAAATTATTTTTAAGGATATTGTCAATGATCAAAAATGATTATCCTTGCTCTGTTGACACTGACCATGGCCTCTCAACCCTAAGACATTCGTGGAAGTCCAGTCCTTGACACAAAGCTGCATGTGAAGAAAAGTCACACTTGTGATTCAAAGGGAGCAGAGAGTGCGGGGTTTGCAGATGCACCTTCATATGCTTTCCCAGTCTAATTAGAACATTTCCAATAAAGTTCTGGTGCTTTTGTCTGACAGTCCTTCTGTGTGTTATTTTAAAAACAGGGGCTTTTTTTTCCTCTCAAGCATGTGTTGCCTCCTAAGTAAAAAAAAATATATTTATCAGTATTCTTTGTGCAATACTGCCATTCCTCATCAAAGATTCATTTGATGTGTATACATAGGCCAAAACAAGAGAAAAGACAAAATTTAGGTTCATGAAATGAGGCATGGATGTACTTGGGAATCTTAAAGCAGATTATTTTCCTATACTAACATAATAGTCTACGGCAGTGCAGTGCAAGGACTTTCTGGGATGACAGAAATGCTCTATATCTGCACTGTCCGATGTGATAGATAACAGCCACATGTGGCTATTTAGCACTTGAAATATGACTAGTGTGAATGAAGAAGTAATTTTTAATTTAATTAATTCAAATCTAAAATAGCCACATTGGACAACTCAGGTTAGAGCCTTGCTATACAAAGTGTGGTTCATAAACCAATAGCATTAGCATTCTCTGGGAATCATGAGCAATGCCGAATTGTTAGACATGCAGAATCACATTCCCTGTTGGTACCGACTGAACTAGAACCTGCCTTTTAACAAGATCCTCAGGTGATTCATATGAAAACGAATGTCTAAGAAGCACCACTCTAGAGTCGACTGTTCAACTCTTTTACACTTCATTGGACTTGTCATTTGATCTTTCAATAAGTTAGCAGGACCAGTATCTGCCCATGGCACAAGGCATTGGCTGAGGCACAGTGGGAAAATAGAAAAGATATAAGAATGGGCACCAGGCAGTATAGAGTGGTGGGTAAGACAAAGAGCTTGGGATCACACAGTTCTAGTAATGCCCTTTCCTAAATAAGTTATTTTAAGCAAGCTAATTTACCTTCCTGTTTCCCCATCCTTTAAACAGAAACAATTTGCGAAGATTAGATTAGATAATGCATGTTAAGTGCTCAGCACTTGCCTGGCATATAGCATTGTTGCTGTTTACTTTTCAAGGGTCCTACCATGAAGCTGCAGAAAACTCACACTTTAAGGTAATTGCTTAGCTAAACTCTTGTAGAAGATGAGGGTGCAAACTATAGCCCAAACTATTGCTACAAGATGCCAAATTTCACTTGGCTTTATTCTCAGAGAATGTCACTCCAACCAGATTCAGCACGTAGGAAGAGAAAGAGTCTCAGTGTATGGATACATTCTTCACTAAATAAAAAATATCATAAGGGAATCAATTCATGTGACTAATGAGTGTGTTTGCTTAATTTTTGAATGCCATGTCTTTTGCCACAGGACTTTGGTACATTCTCCTAATTTAAGCTCACACAATAATGTGCTTATTTAACAAACATTTATTTTTAATAATTTTCTTTTTGAGATAGGATCTTACTTTGTCATACAGGCTGAAGTACAGTGATGTGATCATAGCTCACCGCAGCCTTGAACTCTCAGGCTCAAACAATTTTCCCTCCTCAGCCTCCCAAGTAGCTGGGACTACAGGTGTACACCACCATGCCTGGATAATCTTTTGTTTTTATTTGTATACAGGGTCTTACTATGTTGCCCAGGTTGGTCTTGAACACCTGGCTTCAAGCAATCCTCCTGCCTTTGCCTCCCAAAGCACTGGGATTCCAGGTGTGAGCCACCATATCCTGCCAACACATGTATATTGATAACATAGTTTTGGGATACAAAATAGCATGGAAGTTTATGCATGAATTCTGGAGCCAGACTACCTAGATTGGGAGCCCAGCTCTACCTACTAGCAATTTTTTTAACTTTCTTGTACCTTAGTCTCTTCATCTATAAAATGAGAATAATAGTAACATCAACCTACAGGACTGTGTAAAGTTTAATTAACTGATACACTTAAAGTACTCAGTTAAGTGTTAGATACTTGGCAGTTCAGTAAACATAAGCTAAACAGAGACAAGAGGTGAACAAAATAAAACCACGTATGTACCTTAAATACACACACACACACACACACACACACACACATACACACACACCCCTCAATAGCTAAGTGACTTAAAAAAATTGCTTAAAGGTTATCAGCCTAAGTGGAAGTACTTTTCTTTTTCTTAAACTTAAATTTCATTTTATTTTATTTTTAGAGATGGGGTCTTGCTGCCCAGGCTGGTCTTGAACTCCTGGCCTGAAGTGATCCTCCTGCCTTGCCTTCTGTAAGTGCTGGGATTACAGGCATGAGCTGACACTCTTGGCTCAGAAGTACTTTTCTTCACAAATTAGTTCTGCCCCTACTTTATTCAGCTTTCAGACCAAATGCAACAAGAACTTGTGAAGGCCAAATGACAACAAGTATTTATAATGCTTGTGAAACACAGTGCACAAAATTTAATATGGTGTAGAATATGACATCACTATTTATTTGAACTGAGTCTTCTTGGAAGGAACCCAACACAGGCCTGAATAATACAGAATTGGTTTCAGTGGTGTCGCTGACCAAATTCATCCATGAACTGAATTAAAAATTGTGGGAGAGGTTGGAGAAATACATTCAGGATCTGAGCTACTACTTGCAAAAGACCAGACCACGCCATCAAGCATCTTTTCTCATTTCGAAGCTTCTTTGTTAACCCAGACATAAACCACTGCTAGGAAATCACTGCACCAAGTAACCGGAATCCTTTTTCCTGACTCATACTGATCCCAGCTACAGAAAACTGGTTATCTCACACCGATTAGGGATCGGGTTATTTTTGGAGGGTAGTTAATCTAGTTTTTAGATAATTTCAAAAGCTGTTTGTGGACTTCCAATTTTCAGAGACATTTTTTAAAAAATTGAAACCATTCTGAGTGTGGGGTGTGTGTATAAGCATGCATGTTTGAGGAATTCATTCCTCAAAATCATTAGTATAAATTGTAAACAGCACTTTGGAAAAGCCCTAGACAGCAAGGTCTCTAATTAACGTCCACTTTGTTGTTGAGGCCTGTGGAACTCCCTAAGCTGTCCTAGAGACCAGAAATCTGAGCAAGACTCAAGGCCCTTGGGTTTCCATCTTAGTTACGCTTCTCTTCGCTTAAACCTTCTCAAACAAGCAAACAAATAAAATATACACTCAAAATCTGCCAAGATGAATGTGAATACATGAGCTAGTAAAACCCAGATGATAACTCTAATTTAAGTAAAAGGTCTGATAGAGTGATGGCTAAGAGCTAGAGCTCTGAAGTCAGTCTGGGTTCAATTCCCAGCTCTCCCACTGGCTGACTGTGAAACCTTGGCAAGTTACATAATGCCTCTAAAGTTTCCTTTCATGTAGAATATGGATGACACTTGCACCAGTCAGATAAGGTTGTTGTGATGCATACAAAAGTTAATGATAGAAGCTTGCCTTTACAATCTGCTACATCTGTTTTCAGCTCTTTTTGTACGTTTCCTAACTACTCCTTACAATGGCCTACGGGATATGCACTATTTCCCCTTCTCCTCTACTTACAGACAAGGCAATACTTAATGTAGTAACTTGCAGAAAAACCACAGAGCTGGTAAGTGCAGGAGGTAGTATTTGAACTCAGAAGACCTGTCTCCAGAGCCCATGTGTTAACCCTTCTGCTGTGAGATGTGTGATAGTCACAGGCATGTAGTAAGTAGCTATTGATATTAGCTATAAATGCTACTGCACCACTGTCCATGGTGGACAGTCATGAAAAACAGAACAAAAACCATTGCTAATGTCTCTCATTTTAGCACCTGAACTTCCCTAGGAAAAGGAGGGCCCTGCTGACACATATTTGTAAGCTAGAAAATCTGTAGTTCATGTTTATAAGACAGAGGCAAAGAATTAAGAGCCCTGCCTGATGAGTATTCTGGTCTCAGTAGCTTAGGTAAAGAATTTTCCAAAATCAAATTTCTCCCCCCTCTTGCACAGTAATTATCTTTTGGGAGGCCCTCCTTCAAATCAGTGCCTCTGCCAGAGCCTCATGGATTCGCAGGGGACCTTTGTCTGCAGGCTGCTGAGACCTGTTGGTCTCAGAGTCACCCACAAGCCACCCTAGTGCTTATTGACCATCTCCATCTTCCTGGAGGGAAGATTGCCATATAATTGAAGATTCCTAAACAAGAATAGGCCTTTTCTTTCTCAAATTTTTGAATTCTGTCCTCCTCAGGGTCTTTGCACACACTAAAATATTCTCCCAACAACTCTTGGCAAGGCTGGCTCCCTCTCACCCTCTGGTATCATTTTAAAAATCACCTTCTCGAAGACACTTGCCCTGACCATCCAATCTAAATCTCTTCCCCTACAACCCACTCATCACCTTCACCTTGTCTATTTCCCCATGGTATTTATCGTTTTAAAAAGAACTTGTTAGTAAATGCCCTAGGTATAAGCCCCATGAGGTAGAGCCATTGTTTCTCTTGTTCATTACTACACCTCTTATCTTAGCATGTGATGCTCAACAAACATATAAGTTTGATCCTCCTAACATCAACTGTATTCCTCAGACTTTTCTTCTTGTTTCTTTGGACTGCATCTTTAAGACTTTCCTTACTTTATTGATGTTATTTCAGGTTCTTCCTCATAGACCCTCATTTATTCATTCATTCAACAAATATTTATTGAGTGCCCACAAAGTGCCAGGCATCAGAGCACAAAAAAGAATAAATCACATTCTGGACTTTGCAGAAACTTTCAGTCCATTGGGCAAGGCAAATGTGGAGAGATGATTTCAACAGAACACCCTGTCCACCACTGGTGTTATGGAGTACAGAGGGCTCACAGCCAAACCTGGGTAGTAGGGGGAGGTTACTTGCAAGACATGAAAGGGGAGCTAATTTCTGAAGGATGAATGAATCAAATAAAGAAAGTTGGGACAGCTATTCCAGGTAGAGAGAACAGCATCAGCAGAGGTACACAAATCATGATGGTGGAGATACCCTTAAGTGGGTAAATATTAAATATTAGATGGCTAAGTGTGAGGAAAGGAGATGTAGGCCAAATAAGGAATAGTCTTGAATCATGTGTTAAAAAGCTTGCACTTGATTCTATAAGCAATTAGAGCTATTGAAGGTTTTATTCAGGAGGATGAACTCTTCAGAGAAGGTAAAAAGTTACTGGATTTTTTTTTTTTTTTTTTTTTTGATATAGGCCTTGCTGTGTTGCCCAGGCTGGAGTGCAGCAGTGGTCCTCCACACCTGGAAGGTCACTATATTGATGCTAAACTTAGTGTGGACACCCAATGGACTCCTGGGCTTAAGTGATCCTCCTGCCTCCGTCTCACCTCCAAAGTAGCTGGGACTACAGGTACCCACCACCATACCAGGCCTTACTTGGATTTTTAAGATGCAACCTTATGGCTTCTTTCCTTTGACTCCTGAAGGGCGGCGATTTTCACTTGGTTAAGTTAAGAAAAAGGATGATGAATTCCATGAAGGAGTAATATAAGAAGACAAATTATGTGTTAAAAGACATTAAATTTTCTTTCTGGAGAAGGCTATAGCAGAGAGAGTCTAGAGATGGGTATCATTGCACCTCTTTTTTGTACTGGCATCATTTGCTTCAGCTCAGAGATGATTTCACTTTGATTGGGAACTATTTCTGATTCAACTTAAATGACCTGCATGAATATTTTATAACCATTCAGGATCAGCATATTTGCGGATAAACTAGACTACTTAATAAACTTGTGTGTTTTAGCGCTGCAGAGAAAAAAAATTGAATACATGTAGGGAAGGTTGGAATAAAAAAAATGTGTGACAGGAATTGTTTAGATGAGCAAGCCATTGCTATGAAACACTAGTTCTTGTTAATTTAATGTTTAGTAATCAACTACTAATCAAATAAATAAATCCTAGAATATTTCTAAGCTTAACTCATCATTTCTCTTAAAACCATAAGCATGCTTATATTTACAATTTCACCAACCACATGTTTTTTCCCCCTTTTATCTAAAAGTAAAAGAGAAGTGAGCTGGTATAGAGATAGCCTGGGGATGTTAACCTTTGTACAGAGTTCATATGTATTATCCAACCCCAAAATTTTCCTCCCAGAAAAATTACAGTTTGAGTTACTGTGTGGGTCCTTCTCAGGGGATGTTCAGGAAACAGCCCTTTAACTCCATTATTTTCTTGTTGGGGGACAGCAGTTGTGTCTTTACGTTTTGTTCTTGCTTATACGATGGACCTACAAATTTAGTCATGTCCCGTGACTATGTTTGATTTCTTCATGGGTAGAAACAGTCTTTGACTTCTATGTCACCATTCAACATCTAGTGCTTTGCATGTAGTATATGCTTAAAAATTGTTTAATGAATAATGAGTGAATTAGTTAATTAACTCTCACTCCATTATACCTCCTGTCTGCTATGAAACAGATATTGCTATAAGGCAAAGCAAAAAGGTTTCCTGAAAGTAACCTATAACAAAATAATCTTTTGAGACTTCAATATGTAACATATTTTTTTTTTAAAGGCAATCATGAAAGGCTAGGCGCAGTGACTTACATCAATCCTAGCACTTTGGGAGTCTGAGGCAGGAGGATTGCCTGAGGCCAGGAATTCAAGACCATCCTGGGCAACATAGCAAGACCTCATCTCTACAAAACATAAAAAAATTAGCTGGGTGTGGTGGCATGTCCCTGTAGTCTTAGCTATACCAGAGGCTGAGGCAGGAGGACAGCCTGAACCCAGGAGTTGGAGGTTACAGTGAACTATGATTGTATCACTAAACTACAGTCTGAGTGACAGAGAGAGATCCTATAGCTAATGAATAACAAAGGACACCAAGAAGAATACAAGGAAAACTTAATATTTAATGTTCATTCTTTCAACAAATATTGAGCATCTACTGTGTTCTAGACACTATACTTGGAACTGTGAATGCAAAAGTAGGTACGAAAAATATGGGAAATAAACAATATCAAATAAGCGTTAAATAAACATTCCAGATTAAGATAAATGCAATGAAGCATTTAGGGCCAGGTGCAATGGCTCACATCAATCCCAATAGGTAGATCACACCTCTATTCGTCTTTTAAAGTTCATCCCAAGTGTTCCCTATGGAAACCTTTTTCATTATCCCTAGGATGTGTTAGTTACTTTCTCTTGCCTTCTCTCCTTGGTCTTTCTACATAGGTTCCTCAATTTGTTTCCTAGGAACAGACTTGCTTTTCAGTATTTATACCAGATTATGAAAAAGGATCTCACACACAGTAGATGTTTATTAAGAATATGATGAATGAATGAATGGATGGCCTGCACTGGTTCATACAGGATTAGAAGCTCCCAGGTGCTGATGGAGAACTCATTACCATGAGTATCTCCAGACATCAGCAGATATTTTGGCATTAACTTTACCAGCCACTCTTGGTGTTATCCTATAGAATTGCTTATGCAAGCTTTACCTGGCGATCTTTTTCCAGCATCGTTTTGCAATGATCCTCCTCTGGACGTCGTATATGGGTCACGTGTGTCTAAACTGCTCTCCAGGAGAAGAGTAGCACTTCCCAGATAGTACACCACTGTTGCCAACTCTTTACCTGGGTACTCTGAGGAGTTTTTCTTAAACAGAGGGATAAAGACCCAAATAAGGAGGCTAGTTGTGCACCTAACTAGATTCTGGCTTTTGTAACTGAGAGCTCCTTTGTCCAGTGTTGGTCCTATAGCCTGGGGGCAAAGTGCTTGGTCTTTGGAGGCAGACATCTTACATTCAAATCTGGGCTCTGGCACCTACAGCCCTAACAAAGTCACCTATGAAACGCTCTCCCCTGCTATCTTGGTAGGAAAAATTATACCTTCACAGACCCATTCTAAATTTCTTTCTATCTTAAATAACTTATTTCTTCTATGGAATACACACGGGTCTAACTATATTTTATAAAGCAGTAAGATAATACTAAGTTTAAGAGCACAGATTCTAGAGTCAAACAGACCTACGCTCAAATGTTGACTCTTCCACTTTCTGTGCATGTGGCCCTGGGGGGTTGTTTAACCTGAGTCTCCACCTTGTTTGTATATAAAAGTAGCTAGTACTGTATGCTTCTAGAGTTGTAATAGGGTTGGAAGAGATTATGTATGTAAAGGGCTTGGCCAATGTTTGGGAAATGGGAACTCAGTAAATGTTAGCCACTACCACTCCCACCATTGCTGGGAAGTGATGATTCTCCATGATACTGCTGTACTTCTTGTGACAGCTTTTATTCTTGACTATCCTTTCAAGGATGTTTATATGTCAAACAGTTTTAGAAGACAGAGATAAAGTTTTTCTGCAGAGTGGAGGGAAGTTTTCCTGATCATGATCATAAAGACGTCTCCTTCCAGAACAAAGACTGGGCAGGTTTGCTAGTGGCGCTTTATAAAATTGGGTTTTCCTAAGCTTGGGGTGCCTCAGCTGTGATACAGACCCACTGCATATGCAGCATCTGCCTGGGCTTTCCCATGTCACCCCATGCGACTTGGGAAACATGGGAAACCAGTGCACACAGGAAATACATATCCCCTGCTGGGCTGTGAATAGGACAGTTCTTTGTCACTTTCACAGGAGTTTTGTGTCATCTGCCAGCACCCAGGTAACACTGACTTGCAAGTTGACCAAAATTATAGACCCTTCACAGTTCTTGATAATGGTCATCATTGTCATCATCATCATCATCATCATCATATTCTTTTGGGTGAAGAAAATGTTGAAAGCAAATATTAAAATTTTTAAACTAAGTGGAATTCTTTGTATAATTCAGGGGTATGACTCCCTTTGACTTTACTATCTGGGCTATGACTAGTTTATTCTACTCTAACTCAGAATCATGTAGAAAAATGAAAATTATATTGACTGGGAAGATATTTTAAATGTCATTTCACTTTGGTGTGTTTATTGGATAAGAGTTAAGCTGATTGATCAAATATAGAATTAAATTTAAGCTTCAAGTTACAGATTTGTATTATCTTTGTTAATATAAACATGTTCATTTATTTTTGCTGGTTTTGAAGAAATAGAATTCAAAATCAGCGACACCCGTGCAATTCGGTATATATATTGTACTGCCATAATTTTGTTGAGTGTTTTTCTTAATATGCTTTTTATCTGTGTCATTTTTGTTAAATGGTTTGGAATAAACCAAAACAACAACAAAAAGATTAAAACATCTCTCCCAGAAAACTCATTTACAAAACATTCTTCTTTGATTTCTTAGTAATAAAACAATTTTACACCTAGAGCCCCTGATTTAATTTTCCTTATTTCTATTTTTATACAAAGCTATTTGCTTTCCTTTTTCAGGGGAACATAGCTTAGCTACATTTGTTAAGGTGGCAGGCTGGGGTAGATAGTAAGAGGAGAGTCAAGTGAGTCAAATGGACCTTGGTTTAAGTCCTGGTTTCATCACTTACTAGCTCTAACCTTGAACTATGAGCCCCAGTTTTCTCATCTGTCAAACAGGCATTATAACACAAACTTCACAGCTACTGAGAGATTTAACTGAAATAGTGCTTTATGAACACTAGTTAAAAGTGTGCCTATAAAATAAGAAAAGAAAGAACAGAAAATTCAGTAAATGCCATTGATGTAAGAATTTTTTGGCAGATGTAAAGCTGAATAGAAAGAATTCCTGTTCTACAACTTTCTTTGGCTTTATTACTTTGGCTCACTCTGAAAGATTAAAAAAAGAAATAAGCACATAGAATTTGTATTTATTTGCCATGAGGTTGATGCTGAAGATACTGTCTTCTATATTTTTCAGTGAGGCCTCAATGAAGACCTGGGCAAAACTTTTCTTTTATACCTAAGTTTCCGATAATCTTGTGTTGCCTTAAGGAATTTCTATGCTTTTATTTCACGAACCATATCAATCGTGTAACTTTTCTGTTGTGCTATGGCCACCACGAAGCTCTAAATGAAACCTGTGGCTGAATGTTTAAAATCTAACAGTTCTAATTTGATATTAATAATAATGGTAACTATCATTTTTTTAGCAACAATGATGTGCTAAACATTCACAAATCATTTCTACTCCTAACATCGATCCTGTGAAGGATGCTGTGAATTATGCCATTTGCAATGCTTTCATTTTTTTCTTTTTATGTAGTTGGGATTCTCAACCAGGGATGATTTTGCTCACCTTCCCCAAGGCATATTTAGTACCTTTTACAAATAAGAAAACAGACTTGAACAAGTGATGCAAATTTGTTCAGTGTCACACATGAGGTGAAGCTGAGATTTGAGTCTGGGTAACTCTGACTTCAAAATTTGTGTTCTTTGTACAAGGGTGCTTCACTTCCAAAGTTTTAATCATAGAGCCTGTCTAGATTTTCCTGAATCTCAACTTTTCTCTCTTTACGGTTATTTATTTTGTTGAACACAATCTTGCAAACATTATTCTTCCATCTAATTTTGCTTGCATTAAAGCGTGTTTTGCTACTTCTGTCGAGTGAGGTTTTTGTGAAGACAAAGATTCAGATGTACAAATTTGCCTTCCAAAGCTGACCCACACAGCAAAAGTCTGGTGTGTATAAACAAATAATAAATATCAGTGGAAATTAAACAGAGTAAACAGCAGGATACGTAAGGCCAAGCCAAATGTTGACTATAATCTAGTATTATAAGTATGGACCAGACCATGGAAGCCAGATTAAAACACACCTGCACCCATGTGCACACATACTCTACTAGGTTTCGTGAGGCATTGTCTGAAAATTCTACATTTTCAAACCCAGCATGTCTGCTGGTCCTTTGCATATGCGTATTCTATGCCTGGGGAGTTCTCCTTGTTCCCATTCTTTACCTAATTCACTTCTACTCATTCTTCAAATTTCTGAACCACCTTCACATTCACTGTGCAATCTCCAACTCACCCCATTTCAGGACTAGGTCAAACCCTCCTAAGACCCCTAACCAATACTCAACCTCTTCCTCTTCAAAGTGATAGACACTCAATACATTTTCATTGAATAAGTCAGTGAATCTTTGGCTGATAGACTTTGATGGGGGTAGATTTAGAGACCTTGGGTGAGGGAGATGGTTTTGAAGTGAAATATACCTTTGACATCCCAGGTGTTGAGTGAATTGAATAAATAAACACTGACGGGACACTTAGTAAGTAGACACTCATAATGCTAGACACCTTCACACTTTTTCAAATTAAGGATCTGAAGCTAGTTCTCTATGGTGTGCCCTCTTTTCCAAGGGTCTCTAAGCAAGTTACAGACATCCTTCTCTTTCCTACTATTCTCTGGCCTGTTCCAGAGTGCTGATCCAGAAAAAAAGGGGCACTCCTCTATGTTCCCAAACTAGGTCATTTTTTATAATACCTCTACACTGCTAAGAGGCACTAGTTCTCAGACTCAGAGGTAGACTGCCTCAGGGTCACCCGGTAGTTCTAAGTGGGCTTCTAAGATGAGCAAGAAGAGTGCTTAGGAACGGAGAGGGCTTTGAGGCAGAGAACGCTGTCTCTACTTTGCTTCCTCTTCACACACCTCTCTCTTCCGCCTTCAGGATCTGTTTTAATGCTCAGACGAGCTGAGTCATACGACTTCATATCACTACTCTTGCTGGGTGACTAGCTGACTGGGTAGACCCACAGGGTTGAGTACCCACTAGTTAAGGAAGGAGGAAGCCTTTGCTCTGAGGTGGTTGTTCCTTGCAAACACAGAGAAAGCTTAGAAAACAGTCTGTAAGACATCAATGTAGAACTATTCCTGGAATGGGATTTGTAATATTTTCATTTAAAAAAAATTTCTATATAGATGGGATTCTCAAACATGGATGATTTTGCTCTCTTTCCTCCAAGGGATATTTGGCAAAGTTTAGATTTTTTTTTTTTTTTTGGAATTGGAGTCTCACTCTGTTGTCCAGGCTGGAGTGCAGTGGCACGCTCATGGCCACCCCAGTGTTGATCTGCTGGGCTCAGGTGATCCTTCTGCCTCAGCCTTCCAAGTAGCCAGAACCACAGGCACTTGCTATCACACCCAGTTAATTTTGTATTTATTGAAGAGACAAGATCTCGCCAAGTTACCCGGGCTGGTCTTGAACCCATGGGCTCAGGCAATCCACTCGCCTCAGCCTCCCAAAGTGCTGGGATTACAGGCTGAGACACCGAGCCTGGCCTGGACATATTTTTAGTTGTCACAACTGGGGGGCTGGGGAGGTTGCTACTAGCATCTAGTGGGTAGAGGGCTGTACTACTGCAAAACATCTCACAGTATATGTGAATAGCCCTTGGCCCACATGTCAATAGTAGTGAATTAAGAAACCCTGATATACAGTTATGTGACTTTGGTTTTCTTGACTGCCTATGCCTTCATTTTCTCATTGGTAAAAGTGGGCAAAATAAGGTGAATGAGAGTGTTAAATGAGTTACCATCTATACAGTTCTCTTGGCCCATAGAAGAGACATACTAAATGTTAACAAATACTAAATCACTGCCTAGTTTAAATATCCCCCCATCTTTCCACTGCTTTCAGAATATCGTCAAGGTCTTCCGCTGACCTTGTCCTACATCTTATTACCAGTGAAGCCTCATTTGCCAGTGTCTAGTCCCTGAACATAAACACCTGTTTCCTGCCTGGGGACTTTGCACCTGCTGTTCCTTCTCCCTAGAGTGCCCTTTCCCTGCCTTTCACTTGGAAAGCCTTCCAGCTTCACCAGAAATATCACTACCTCAAAGAGACTTTCTCTGACCAGATTGCCTAAGTAGGACTCTGATTTTATTTTCTGTCATGGTTCCCTGCTTCTTTTACAATCTTGCTCACAATCAGGACTAATGAATTTGTTTGCTCACTTGATGAGTTTCTCAGTTGATTGTATCTTCCACAATGATGGGGACCATTATGCCAGTACTGCCTACATCAAGGACCACAATAAATACTTGATAAATGAATGAACAATTGAATGAATGAATTGGAGAGTTGGGACCACTCTTTCTTTGAGGTTGGAAGAAATGAAACAGATAGTGAAGACTCAGAGTCATTTGAGGTCAAGGGCATTCTGCTTTAATAGCTTCAACTTTCTTAAGAGGAAAGGCCACTGTTGCCAGGGGCAACAACTCTAGATAGAATAGGACTGAATTGGAGGACAGGGAAGAGTGATTGTGAGAGGAAAAAACACATTCGATCTATATTGAAGGGCAGTCCTTATTTAAATTAATGATTAATTCTACTGACCTAGTTTAGACTCACTAGCTTTACAAGTTTGTATGTGGCTTTTGTTTCTTTTGGAAAGAGACTCACCAGAGATTACAGCTGCAGAAATAACAATGCATTCCGACATATTGCTCCCTGGTGATTTGAAATGCCCCTAGAAATAGCTCAGTATTGCTGTTGCCTTGCAAATCTATAACATGCATTTGGCATAAGTGCTTTAATAGTGGGTAGCTATAGCTCCAATTACAGCATATCACAGTGATTTCCAGTCTGTCCTTATTTATTTACTTGTGTTAAATAGTGAACGAACAAAGTCACACAGTGTTGATGTGCTATCTATATTATATATAATATGTACTCACATTTTCATGGGGTGGGGGATAAAAAACTCAAATATAGAGAGTGAACAAAGCACAAGTAATCATGAGTCTTAAGAACCAGTATCAAGAAATACAGTGGCTCAAGCATGGAAAAACAGAGTTGTAATCAGTACAGGGAAAGGTTTTTCATCCTCAGCACTATTGACATTTTGGGTCAGATAATCCTCTGTTGGGGCTGTTCTGGATATTGCAAGATGTTCATGTAGAATTTGTACCTTCTACCCGATAGATGCCAGTAGCACTCACCAGTTGTTACAATACAAAAAATGCTTCTTGACATTGTGTACTGTTCCTTGGGTGGAGGTGGGGGCCAAAATCGCCCCTAGTTGAGAACCACTGGTATTGATGATTCATATGTTAACATTTCTTAATTTCGTAAGCATCTCTTTCTGTGCCACAACTAGGTATATCATCTCAGTTACTCCTCAAAAGCAATCTGTGAAGTATTATTAACTTTATCCCCCTTTCTCTGAGGAAGACACTGAGGCTAAGTCATCTAGTAACTGTCTTTGATCATTCCATTAGGAAGAGGTAAAATCATGATTCACACTGAGACTTATCTGATTTTAAATGTTACTGATAAACTGCTATGCTAGTAGGTAGAACTTTTCTCAATCTACATTTAAAGTTAAATCTTCCACCATTTATGAACTGCCTTCAACTGGTTTTCCTTTCCTTTCCTTCTGCAAACACTTATCAGTGCCAATTATATGTAAAGCAGCTGTATTAATGGACTGGGCCAGGAAGCTCCACTGCCTACCCTGCTTACTTCCCCAGATCCATTCACTCTCCTCCTTGCTCTGTGTTCAAGGATGTCAGTTTCTGTAGACTGTCTTAACAACACCAACACCACCACCACCACCACCACCACCACCACCCCCCCCACCCCCACCCCCCCCACCCCCCCCCCCCCCCTCCATTGCCGCGTGCCTGCATTTGTGTTCAAACAAAGAGGCGGCCCAGCAGAACCAAGGGGGGGGGGGGGG
>CAUYQG010207590.1:0-10441 GCA_963574415.1 Tarsius wallacei
TAAAAAAAGGAAATCTTGTCATTTGCAACACCATGGGTTGAGTGAAATAAGCCAGACACAGAAAGACACATGCTACATGATCTCACTTTTTTGTGGAATCTTAAAAACAAAAACAAAAACAAACCCACTCTTAGTAACAGAGAGTAGAATGGTGATTACCAGGGGATAGGGAATAGCAGAAAGAAGGAGATATTGGTCAAAGGGTATAACCTTTCATTTATAAGATGAATAAGTTCTGGAGACCTAAAATGCAGCATGGTGATGATAGTTATTAATAATGTATCATATGCTTGAAATTTGCTAAGAAAGTAAATCTCACAAATATGTGAGGTGATATGTTAATTAACTTGTTTGTGATAATCATTTCACAATGTATACATATATCAAAATATCATGTTGTATACCTTGAAAAATAAAAGCCTTTGATATGGAAATAGAAGTTAAAAAAGAGAGGAAGAAAGAGCTGGAAATGACTCTGGCGAAATTTTGCTGAGGACTTTAGAATGGGAAGATTTCTATAAACATTGGAGGGCACATCAATGTTTTGTTAGTAACTTAGATATAAAAAATATGTTGCGGTTGCATTCATAGTAACCATGAAAGTTATATAAAATCATATTAAATCAAATAAAGCAAAAAATATGATAAATATTAAAACCACCATCAAATGAATTCCATCTGTGTGCCAGGTACTATGTACTCTCAACCGTTTAATAAGATGGCTGTCATTATCTCTGTTGTACAAGCAAGGGAATAGTAAGAATATTTGGCTTGAATTAATTATATTTTCCAGGCTCCTTTTGTGGACCTGAAATGTTGGAACATGGCTTATCTCTCTGCCATATCGGGTAAGAAGTCTGGTCCTTTGGATCTGGGCACTGTCTCAGAAAAAGATATGGGCATGTCTGCCTGCATCAGAGCTAATGTGATTTGTAGTGAGAGGCTCAATGACCAGGCATAAATTATTTACAATTCCTGGACCAACATTTGGGAGATTGACAGTTTTGCAGCAGGAAAAGAAACATTAGTATGGCCACTTAAGATAAGTAAATTGCTGAAGAATAAAGCCCAAATTAGATATATAAAAATATTCATAAAATAAAATTTTAAAACATTTCAAAGTCCCAACAAACAAAACCCCAAATGACTCACCTTCCTATATTTAGTTTTAGCATCATGCATTGCTCCATCTTGTGCGAAAGTGGTTGATTTTGCAGAATGTTTCCTTTTGCCAATGGATATGGGCACGGGATGGGGGTTAGTGCAAAGAGTGCTGGGAGTCAAGAGGCAGGGTTCCAATTCCTACCCCTAACCCAAAGGATGTGACTTTGAGAAAACATTTGGACCTCTGTTTCCATATTTGATATACAAACTTTTATTGGATTGAGAGAGTCCCAAACCCCCTTCTAATTCTGGCATTCTAGAAATGCACTGTGAACTTTATGCTGTTTTCCATTACTTTTCTATGATACCAGGTCACCCATGATTTGGCTGCCTCCACTTGTCCTGGCAGGCACCACTATCTTCTGAAAGAACAGTGGAAGGTGTCAACATAAAGGAGGAAGGATATGTCATTCTGTCGAGTGCCACAATCAGAAAAGATACAGCTATTCACCCCACCCCTCACTTAGTATGAAGAATACAAGATTTTCAGACAGAAGGAAGAGGGGAACAAATGTCCTGATTCTTTTCTCCTTGTCACCAAAAAGATGTGCTAGTGTCTTCTGAGAGGGGAGAGAGAGCATGCCAGCTGAACTGGGGGCACCAATTTTTTTTCCTGCTTCATGAAAACGAGTCTATAATGGATTCATGGTCCTTGCTTGGATTCTCATCTTTCTGCAAGTTGTCGGCAGAAACTTTGCAATGTAGCTACATTGTGAGTCCATGGAGAGCCCAAAGTACACTTCTAATGGAGTGTGAAAATCAGCACTGAAAGGTTTTCCTCTGAGGACCCCTCTGAAGTGAGAGGCATGAACAGAGAGACTAACCTTCCAGTAGGTCTAGCCAATATGTTAGCAAATATATGATGACTAATTGATTGGGAGATAAATCAATTAAATATGCATAGGAAAACATAGTAGGTTAAGTAACAGATACAATAATAAGTAAAATACATTTATTTAGAGGAGCTATACACATGTTTGGGAATATTCTGTATGAATGAACCAAGCAAGTACATTTAGTAAGATATATGAGGACCAGGTGAAAGACAGAAATGTAGGCCTATTTATATCTTTGTTACCAGAGGAGCAAAGGAAAAGTAGTGATAGTTAACTGGAATTCAGTGAAGATAGGCTCCACCAGCTTTCCCAACTAGGCTCCCTCCTTGTGACAATGATATTGTGGTAAGAAAAGCTGTGTGCAAATGAGGCAAACAGGTAGAGCCATCCTTGGTTTTACGATCATCTTTGGAGGGCTCAAAGTGCAGTCTGAGTAGAGGACAAAGACCGGGATCATATGGCTGAGATCTTACATTGCAAATAAGAGGGATATACTGAGCTTTTGTGTCCAAGACCATCTTGGACCTTCCTGTTGGTCTCCTGCTGGTACTGCCTGAGAAAATATGAATCAATCCAACCTGCCTTATCATCTGTCTATATTTGCTGTCACCACTTTATAGAAGGGACTCTGGACTTGAGAATAGTAGTGTTTATTCTTTTGGTGGCTACTGTGAGCTAAGTTAGTTTGCTAGTAATGAGGTGACCTGATTCCTCGTTTGTTCCGCCTGACCCTGTCAGAGGGCCAACCTTGTCTAGAGGAAGTAAGAACACGAAGTTAACAGGATTGGTTGTTCACTGTATGCAGGACAAGAAGAAAGAAATGAATAAGACCAATCTACTAAAAACATATGCAGTCTCTCACGGAGATAAGACCCACATATACAAAATAACTGAAGAGGAATAAAAGATAGTGAACAACTATATTGGTTTTCTATTGCTACCGTAACAAATCACCACAAATTTGGTGACTTAAAACAACACAGACTAATTATCCTAACATCTCTGTAGGTTAGAAGTTCAACAGCCAACATGGGTCTCACTAGTCTAAAATGATGGCAGGGCTGTGTTCCTTTCTATGGGCTCTTCCTATCCATTTCCAGGTTCTAGTAGCCACTCATTTGTTCGTTGGTCTTTTCTTCCATCTTCCAAACCAGAGCTGGGTGCTTCTCATATTGCATCTCTCTGACTTTCTCTTTTGCTTCCCTTTTCCACTTGTGATTATATTAGGCCCAACTCCTAGATAACCCAGAATAATCTCTCTATCCCAAGGTCCTTAATTTAATCCCATCCCCTTTTGCTATGTTCTCAGGGATTAGGGTGTGGACATTTTGGGGAGACCATTATTTTGCCTGTCTTAATAAGTAAATACTAGGCTGTTTGGAAAGGACTATAAGTGGTGGGAGTTGGAGAAAGAGGCTGCTGTGGGCTGGAACTTTTGAGGAAGCCTCCCAGAGATGGTAAAAAGACCAGGGTCATCAAGTGGCTACACAGAGGAAAAATTACAAAGTCTCTGATGAGGGAGTGCTTCTACTGGGGTGTGGGCAGGGGGTGAGGAGACAAGAAAAACCCTGTTTAAAGGGATGTCACCCTCTACGCCTCTTCTGCTGGGAAGGGAACCACAGAAATAAGCCTTGTATGGCTGTCTGCATCCATTCCTCTGGTAGACTATGTTCAGAAATCATTAAATATCATGTATGAGATGTTCCTCTTTATCGATTTCTAATTTGTTATGTGTTTCTTTGGCATTCCTGTTCAGATATGCTATAGGCAAAAGGGAGTTATTGAGCCAACTGGTGCCAGGTTTTGTGCAAGCATCCCTAGGGTTAAACTCCATTAGAAGTGGGAAATGAAACCTTTGCCACCACATAACTCCACACATCAGCAGGTTATTATGATGCTGTTAAGCCCTAATGTTGGGGCTTATATTTTGAGCCTATGGCTTAGATATCTCTGCTGGTAACCAAGCAGCAGGGTTTCTAATTACTTGAGCACTGAATAAAAATCCATCTGAAAAAGCCTACTTAAAAAAAACCCCACAAAAACCAAACCTATATCCAGAATTTACTGGTTGCACTGAGTTGGGCATGTCATGGGGAATCACTGAAACACGTGAAGAGTGTAGGTGAGCCCAGAACTTTCTAGCACCCAACGTGGGGAATATTTCTAATGTTTTCCTGTTCCCAAGAGAGAAAGAGATAATTATTCATACTCAGGCATCAGTACTTTCCAAGGTCTGTTGTGTAACCCCCCGCAATGGAACATACCAACTGCTATTAGAGCTTAGAAAGAGGGGCATCAGTCAGTAAATTTTAGGTTAGACCAGAATGAGAAAAACATTTATGGTAGAAAGAAGAAATAGGATATTGTGTTCATGGGGTTTTCCGGCTTCTCATTCTTGGAAAATGAGAGAACTTAACTAACTTTCTTGTAGAACAGAGCTAGCTGTTGCCTGGGGGCTATTCTTTCCAATATCTTTCCCCCATTCTCTGTACCAGAAAAGAAGAAAGAAATACCGGCACCTTCTTTGCTGTAGGCATCAGAAGAGGTTCCTTCCAAGGTCCACAGGCTATTTTTAGGGTGGCCTCAGGTGCCAGGGAAAAAGCTGAGTGTAGTGGACAAGGGCCAGGCTGGTCACTCTGAGAGGTAGACAAACTTAGCGGGTGACGTCAAGGAATTACTCAGGATAGGTTCCTTTAACATAATTAAAATTCTATCTGGCTCAGACTCACTGGATCCCGCATGGCTCTTCTCTCCCTGGCCAGGAACATTGTTCCATGGCACAAAAGCAAGAGAGAAATAAGAACTTTCCCACTGTATCAGAAAGCTTATTACAGAGAAGACTCCTTTATGGGCATTATCAAGAAACATAAGGGGATTTCCTATATAAATTGACTCTGATTGAGATCATGAAGAGTATGGCTTTAGGGTTTTATGCAACTGGATTTGAGTGTTGGCTCTACTACTCATTTATTGTCCTTGAGCAGATAATAATCTCCCTGAACTTCGAGGTGGATATCCAAAAAAGAAAAAAGAAAAACAACCCAGAATTTACTTACAAAAAAGTGTGTGTTTATTCTTACATGTTTAATCTTCAGTTACCTTTGAAGTACTCCCCATTAGATGCAACACACCTATTGAGATGCTTTACTCAAAACAGGTTTTGAACTCATCAATTTGGATATCTTTTAGTACTTTTGCCATTTTTTATTTCACTTCTTCCACATCGACAAAATGTTTCCCTTTGAGGATGTTCTTCATTCGGAGAAACAAAAAACAAGTCTCTTGGGGCGAATTTGGGTGAGTAGGGAGGGTGGGGCACAGAGGTCATGCCATTTTTGGTCAAAAACTGCTGAATACTTAGCATGGTGTGGGTAGGTCTGCTCATAAATCAACCAATGAAATGGGCAAATGTGTTGAAAGAATCTGTGAAAAAAAAATTCATTGATGCTGAATGCAGCCTCTCATAACAATGCTAACTGGTACACTGATGCCAATGGGTTCCTATAGTACTTACCTAGCAGGGGGAGCCTGTATTACTAGGGGTTTGCCCTCCAAAAAAGAATTCTTTTCTTTTTCTGGGGGGAATCCTTTTCATACAGTTTCTCAATATGCAAAATGGGAATAGTAATAACTATCAGGCAGGATTAAAGCTACCTCGTATTTGACTAGAACACCCAACTCATGGCTTGGCATCAAACAGATACTTAAGAGTGGTGGCTATTATTATTATAACAAAAGCTTATTCCTTTAAGTGCCAAATTACATCAGCTTAATACAGTAAATTAAATGAAATCATTACATACTTCTCTGCCTTCTTAGGGAGACAATCTATAAGTCTTTAATTCAGAATAAAACCAATTGCCAAGTCCACAACAGAATGAATCTGCTTCTCCAATCCTCTCAGATACATGTCTGGCCATGTTACAGCCTCCCTGCCCAGTGGGATTAATGACAATATATATTAAACACCTGGCACATTGCCTGGCATGGAGCAGGAACTCTAGAGTGGTGGCTATTATTATCATTATAACAAAAGCTTACCCCTTCAAGTGCCAAATTATATTAACTTATCTGGAAAATTAGAAAAATAGCATTGCATACTCCTCTACCTTCTTAAAAAGAATAAACTGAATATAGTTTCAGTCCTTTCTTGATGATACATTGTCACCGTCATAAGACTATCACTTAATGTGTTGGGCACTCATACAGTGCTCCTTTCAAGGTTGAAAGATGTTTTGGGCTAATAGCTCCAAACTAGATGATACCACACTGCCTTTCTTTTTGAGGTCTAATATGTGTATAATTTTATGATTATTCTACTTTCTTTCTTCCCATCCATTTGTCAACGATCATTTCTTGCTAGTTTCATCGTGACTCTTTTTAGCAGCAATCTATTGACTTCAATTTTCATTTGGTACACAGTGAAACGAACAACAAGACAACAACAAAAATGATAACTAAACTTAGTAGAATGATATGGGAACAAATAACCCATAGACATTCACTATGGGTCTGTAACTACTGGTCAAGAACTACAGAAAGGGTACTTTTTAGACATTGACTCGACTCATTTGCACTCAAGAGATAAGAGACAAAGCTTGTCAGAATTACGTGCAGACACAGAGTAAATAGATACTGTATGAGCTCTTATGAGTAATGTGTTCAGGGAAACAAACAGATAACAGGCAAAGAAAGTTGAGCTGCGTGTGGATGAAGAGCCTATAGACACTGAGTGAGAATTTAATAATGGTCATGATGGCAATAATGATTGCTGTGGCACCTATTTTAGCCATCACCTGCTATTTTCTTGGTCTTTTGTTCCCAGTTTTGGTTTAAGGGAGGTCACCAGGCAAGTGACACCGGATGAGTGGCTATTTTGTAATTTCAGGAGGCACAGTGACGGTGAAGACAAAGTTTATAGTGTAGGAAGGTGTCTTAGTCAACTTTCTGTTGCTTTTAACATAATCCCAGAAACTCGATAATTTATAAAGACAAAGAATTCATTTCTTACTGTCATGAAGGTTGGGAAGTACAAGGTTGAGGAACCACATCTGGCAAGAGCCTTGTGGCTGCTGGAGAACCCCTGCAAAGTCCTAAGGCATCACACGGTGGAGGGTCTGAGTGTGCTTGCTCAGGTCTCTCTCTTCTTAAATCCACCAGTCCCACTTCTATGACAACCCTTTAGTCCACTAACCCACTAATCCATCAATCCATGAATAGATTAATTCATTCATGAGGGCAGAGCTCTCATGGTCCAACCACTTCTTAAAGGCCCCCACCTCTTAGTACTGCCACACTGAGGATTAAGTTTCCACATGAGTTTTGGAGGGGACATTTAAACCACAGCAGAAGGGCTCAGTGATCCAGGCTGCAATTTTATGAGGAGCATGTCCCCAGTTAATAGGGCTCTGAGGACATGAGCAGAAGTGGTGTTTTCATTTCCAGGCAAGTATGTAATTGGTCCTTGTAGCTGGGGTGAGATCAATCAACTTTCAGGTGTTCAGATCTTATATTGATTTCTATACTGCAGAGTCACTCTTTGGCATCAAAGACCCTAGCGGATCTTAAAAGGCCCTTTGGAAACCCTGTAGACTTGGCACCAGTTGTCCTGGGCACATTTTTAAGTATAGTCAAACACGCTTAAGCGATCGATGCCTGACTTCTTTTCACCACCATTAAGTACCATTTACAGAAAACCTCCTGTTAAATGAGAATACAGCGAGCAGGCTGCCCGAGGAGTCCAAGGATTGAGCAAAAACCATGAGTCAGAGAATGGTTGTTTTTTCCTTTTCCCTCCTTTGCTTTGTGGTCAACCTGGGAATGATTTGATCCTTTTGTCTTTCTCATAATTTCAGGATTTATTGGCAAAAATACTCTTAAGAAATTCTCCTCTTTCTTAGGAAGAAATAGATGCCAGTTTCCTGCAGGTCATGAAGCAAGGTGGCTTTTATTTTTCTTTGCTTCAGTCCTAGTAGATATGGGGCGAAGTTTGATCATATGTAGTTGTTAGACAATCTATCATTCATATTAGAAAAGTTGTTGTATTGATTGATTTTACCTCAGTTTATATGTTTAGAAGATAGTGAATAGTGATATGTAATTAAAAGAGCTGTGAGGCCCATTGCAATTTTATACTTTAACTTGGATGGGGGTGAAGGAGGTACAGACAGGAGACAAAGAACAAGTGAAACACATGATTAGATAGCAACGAGATTTATTTAGAGGTTAGTTGAGAAACATTGATGATAATTGTCTTATTATCTTTATGTGGGACATGCCTGCCTGAGTTGCTGGTAAGCACTTTTTTTTTTTTGAGTTGGAGTCTCACTCTGTTGCCCAGGCTGGAGTGCAGTGGCACACTCTCACAGCCACCGCAGCCTCGACCTGCTGGGCTCAGGTGGTCCTTCCGCCTCAGCCTTCCAAGTAGCTGGAACAATAGGCGGGCGCTACCACACCCGGCTAATTTTTAAAAAAATTGTAGAGGCGAGGTCTTACCATGTTGCTCAGGCTGGTCTCAAATCCCTGAGCTCACGCAATTCTCTTGCCTCGGCCTCCCAAAGTGCTGGGATTACACTTGAGCGCCTGGCCAGTAAGCACTTCTAAGAGAAGCACTCTTCAAGAAAGCTTCTTTCAGTCAAATATAAAATGGATCAGGTTACTCTTGTAAACCTTATTTTTTCCTCCCAGTTTCAGAGCATGTAGCCTCATGAGAATTCCATCCCTTCCCATTGCTTGGTCCCCTCTTCCCACTAGGCATGCTTATTCATTTCTGCTATGCTCCCCCATTCAGTTTTAGAAACAGAAACTACTCTAGATATTTTAAATAGAAAGGAATTTCTCACAGGGAATTGGATGTTAAAAAATAATGTTTGAAGTTCTGGGCGATGCTACCTTAATCATAATCACAAAAGTGGGAACTAAGGACACTGTATACTTAAACTGTAGACATCAAGAGAATCCCATTGATGATGTGCCCTAGGGAACAAAGAGCTACCACTGATGGTGTCACCACTACCTTTCAACACCTGTAAAACTCTAGGTACTGGAATGCTGCTATAGAACCCTGGTTGCTTGATTGTGCTTGCCAAGAGAAAACAGAAGAAAAAGCAGGAATAAACAAGGTCTGACAATGAAGTGTGCAAACTTATCCTAGGAAAAAGTGCTACCTAACTAATTGCTAAATATCACTATGGTCACCTTCAAAGTATTCCCCTTGGGAAGATGTGCACCAATGCCAGTGCCTAGTCCACCCATCAAAGCAATTTTGGAACTCTTTTTCTGGAATGGCCATAAGAGCTGTCATCATACTACACTTGATGTCTTGAATATCACCAAAATGTCTTCCTTTCAATATTTTATTTACTTTGGGGTAAAGAAAAAGTCATTGGGAGCCAGATCAGGTGAGTAGGGAGGGTGTTCCAATACAGTTGTTTGTTTACTGGCTAAAAACTCCCTCACAGACAGTGCTGTGTGAGCTGGTACATTGTTGTGATGCAAGAGCTCCTTTGGGACTATTTATGCACACACCTTTTTCATGCCAAGATTTTCAGTTAAGACTCTTATAACTGTTTCTTTATTGATGTTTATTTGTTCTGCTATGCTTCTCAGAGTCAGCCGATGATTTTGATGCACAATTCAATGAATTTTTACAAATTTTTTTGGGTCATTTCTCATTCCTGGCCATCCCGACCTCTCTTCATTAGTGACGCTTTCTCTCCCCTCAGAAAACGTTTAATACATGTGTACACTGCCCTTTTCTTCATGGCATTATCCCCATAGACTTGGACTAACATGTTCTTGCTTTCACTTCCACTTTTGCCAAGTTTACCAAGAAATTTAAAGTTTATTCGTTACTCTAATTCAAGCTCTGACATTCTTGTGATGGCACACAAAAGCATGCAACAACAATAATGAATGTCATTCAACAAGACGCCACCACAGGTTGACATGAACATAGCTGTGAGACACTGATATACCAAGGTTATGAAACTTTACTGAGTCATTTGTACAGTGCTGCCAACATAAACACACGGTGGCAGCTTTGTGGAACTTAATTGTCAGACATGGTAGACTGTCTCACTTCTGCCTTCCAACTCTCACAAAAGGCATCTAATTGTATCAAGTTTCCACTCAGAACCTAGCTTGAGAGAAGTGTGAGAACAATCATGTTTCAGTTTTCCAGCCAACCATCTCCACCATAGCAGTCATGTGCTTTGAATAGTCCCAACCTGCCATCAATAAGGTTTATACCAAAGGAATGGATCTCTAATCATGGAGTAATGGAACTTCATTCATCAGTGATTGAAACTCTTTTTCCCTTAGTGGTAGGAGGGCTCTTCAGATCTTTTTTTTTACAATCAATATTTTTTATTTTGATATTGCGGGGTACAGTTAAGGGTTAGGTATACAAATATGCTTTGTTCAGGCACCCTTGTTGATAA
>CAUYQG010207591.1:0-17516 GCA_963574415.1 Tarsius wallacei
ACGTGTGCAGGTATCTTTTTTGTAGAATGATTTGAGTTCCTCCAGGTATATTCCCAATAGGAGAATTGCTGGGTCATATGGAAGGTCAATTTCTAGTTCTTTCAGAAATCGCCACACTGTCTTCCAGAGAGGTTGTGCCAGTTTGCATTCCCACTAGCAGCGTAGAAGCGAGGAACAAATTTTCATTTGTGGTGAAGAAGAAAGCCAGTGGAACAGCAAGAGAACGCTCTCCTAGGCACCGCCAAGTGCAGTGTTTTATTTCATTCTCAGCAACCCTACAATAATAACAATAACAACAACTGATAATCATAATATCAGTGTCCAACATGAACACACTGACCACTCTGTGCCAGGTGGTGTTCTAAGCAACCTCACAACAACTCATAAGTAAGGTATACTATTGTTATCCCCACTCTACAGCTGAGGAAGCTGGACTCTGGGAGATTGAGTGACGTGTCCAAAGCATCCTGCCTAATCAGTGATGGGGCCTGGATTCAAACCCGAGTCTCCCAAGGCCCCTTTCTTTTCACAGCACCATGCCCCACACGCAACTGGATTCTATTTGCTGGACAGTTGAAGCTGACAGTTACTATTTCTGTGACAGGCTTTAGCACTGGGCATTGGTCAGCAGCAACCAAGTGGGCTTTGTCTTTTCCTCCTAGATAGGGTCACCTTTACTACCCATTTCCAGACTGCGTTTCCTTAGTTCTAGACACAGCTCTCAGCTATATCTGATCTAGTCTAAGGGCTTTGTAAGTCAAATGGAGCTGGATTCAAGTCCTGGCTTGGCTACTTTCTGTGGGCCTTTGGCAAGTCATTAAATGTTCCTAAGCCTCAACTTCTATGTCAGTAAAATGGAAATAGCGCCTGCCTCACAGGGTGTTGTGAGGATTGAGGCAAAGTGTATGTGAAGGAACTGGCTTGGGTATTGTATTTTGCAAGGGAAGTACCTTAGTCGTAGAGAGATCAGCAGCTTGAGAAGGTTACAAGACTTCCACGAGAAGAAGAGTCCAGAACCCAGGCTTGGGTCCCTTGCTCACAACTCCCTCCTTTTGCATCATCTATGCCCTGACGCATCTGATGAGAAAATGCCTCCCAGAAAGCAACTCAGGCCAGTAGGCTCTCCCAGTTTGCTTTTAGTTCCTATATCTTTGGACATCATTGATGTCAGAAGGGCCGTGGTGAGGTTCAATAACCCAGCCAAGCTGTGATGCATCTCTAGAGTGGCCTGGCCCAGGTGGCTGTTGTCTGTCGGTCAGCTTGACTGTGACCTCTTCTGAGAGGTCTTCCCTGACCTGTCAACCTGTGGGAGCTCACTGTTCCTATTCTAGCACGTCTCTGTTTTATTTTTGAATTATAACTCTTATTTTTTCATATTTTCATGTCATAGTCTATGTAAGTTTGTGTTTTATTTGTGTATCTTTCTAAATTGAACTTTTCAATTTCAAAATAATTGTAGATTTATATACTATTTTAAGAATAATATAGAAAGATATTGTGTGCCCTGTATTCAGTTTTCTCTCATGGCAACATCTTACAAAACAATAGTGAACTATTACAACCACGATCTTGACTGTGTGTGTGTGTGTGTGTGTGTGTCTTTCTGTTAGAATTTAAGGGCTACAAAATTTGGGATTTTGTCTTGTTCAACACAATATTCCCAATATTTAGAACAGCACCTGGCATATATATGCTTGATAAATGTCTACTTAATATGTGAATAAAAATATAATGCAGTAGACCTGTATCATCTTTCATCCCTTCCCCCTTCCCCCATCTGAGAGAGGCTCTGTGATGCCCAGATGGCCTTTATTCTGCAGAGTCACAGGTTTCTCTAGTTCTATGTGCCAAGTCTCATTAAGATCCACGAAAACAATGGTCATCAAACTCGGGGTACATGGAGATTTTCTGAGGGGTATGTGCGTATGAACAGCGAGAAGGGAATTCGTTTCCAGATAGTCAACCTGCTTTTCTATTTATTTCCAAACTTCATCCTTCCAAAAAGAGGTCTACTCCAGAAAGTTCCACAGAGGCCTTTTCCCCACTTGGCAGAAAGTTGACTCCCCCTCACTCCAGATCTTGCTAGAAGTTTTGCCCTGGGCTTTCAAACCATCCGAGGTGTCCAAGAGAGGGACACATTGAAATAGTGATTTGGAGTACACCACCTTGAATGATTAGCTAAGCTACCTTCAACACAGAGCTTCCAGTCTTCACCTGAAGTGTGCATGTTCTATTACAGGTAAAGGTGGGCTTGTGTCAAGATGCTCTGAGAACAGAACAGAGGAAGCAGTATACGTTGGTGATGCCATTTCTTCTCAAGGTGCTTGGGCTGTTTTACATGATTACCATTTTTTCAAGCTATATTGGTTAAAATTAAATCCTCAGATAAAATTTACATGTGATCACTTTCCAATTTGGGGTGCTTTATTCATTTAGGGTAGTTTGGACTTTTTAAAAAAATCACATTATGAAAAATGTATTTCAGTTCTAGCTATTCTCAGTCTTATTTCATTATAAAAATGGATACTATTTTCTACTTCCATTAACACAAAGTAAACTTATGTACCCACATGATGACAAGTCCTAGAGAGTCAGTTTAATGGCGTGCAAGGGAGTCCAGATGTTTTCACCATTCTTTTTGGGGGGGATGGGAGCAAAAAGACTGAAGGCCACTGAAACAACACAGCCATTTGGAAAGCCATTATCAGCTGCCATTTTGATTCAAGATGGAATGTCATGGGCATTTTGAAGCCTTTTCATTACATCCCGAATTTGATGCAATCAGTCCACTCCCTGAAAACTTATCAAGAAGCAGCCAGGCTACAAATGCTCAGGGTTGAATAGTTCTCTTGAAAGAGGCCTCACTGTGTTCAGCTGATAATCAAACGAATGGCTGCATCGAGATAGGTCGCCGACGGGGACCCACGGCTCCCCATCTCTTATTCAAGCCGGGGCTCTGTTTCTCTCCCGATAGGAGTGCGTAATCCCATCAGTGCCAATGGGAGTTATGTGCCTGCCTTACTGGAGACAATAGTCCGACTGAGAAGGACAATTGTTCCCAGCAACTGAGGGGGTAAACACGATTGGCTATTCCCAGCCACCATCCCAAAGGACCGAGCTGAGCCCCAAAGCCCTTTCTTTGTTCGGCTGCAGAGCCGGGGGTCTCAGCCTGCCTTCCTCCCCTGCAGCGGCTGCTGCCACCCACCCTCGGTGGCAACCTCTCCCTGAGCTGTTCCCACTGTCCCACCAAGACTGGTGGCACTCAAAGGTCTTCCAGCACCTCTCTTCCTCGCTCCTCTGTCCTTCTAAAGACCAGCCCAAGGATCCTTCTCTCTTTCACCCTTCGCAAGGAAATCATAACAATGTTGGCAAGAAGAGTTGAGGCCATTTCTTGCCCACTTCTGATTTCCCAGGCACTAAGTGTCTTATACACATTTGTGCATTTAACTATACATTTTCTCGGTGACTCTGCAAGGCAAAATATCCCATTAAATGCGGCAAAATGGAGTCTAAAGCAAGTCACACATCTGGTAAGTTGCAGAACCCAGGTTTAACCCCCCAGGGACTATCCCTCACCAAAGTCCCACGCTCCAAATTACTCTAGTGTTTCCCAAAGCACGCTTCCTTCAGGACACGGTGAGACAAAATGTGGAAGATGCTGGAACTTCTCCTCCCACCCTAGTTCCTTTCTTGAAGATTCCCAATGCACTTTCATTTATTTTTTTAAAGATCCTGCAGAAAAACAAAACCGTTCATTTTGTGTAACTCAGTATTTCCGAAGTGTTTACCTTTTTTCGTTTTTGCACCAAACACATTACATGTTGTTAAATGCTAAACTATATTATAATGGGATGAGGGAGGAGCCAGCCAGAGGAAGTTATAAATGGGGTTGGTCCTTGAGTCCATGGCCCTGGGAGCCAACAGCAGAGGCAAATGCATGGATCCCTGCTCTGAACTTGGGGTGGCTGCTGGGGGAATCATATCACAGTTCAAGGCTTCATCTTCCAGCATCTGTTGTACCAAAAATGTGACCTGCTTTCCCATGGCAGGGGAAAAGACAATTTGTTCCGGAAGACAGAGAAGGAGAGATCGAAGGGCTGTGTTGAAATGACTGCCCTGTGATAGAGCTGAAATTCAAAGACAAGAGTTTTAACAGAGATGAAGACGCTGGATCATGTGGCCCATCTGTGGGGGCCGGCATCCATGGCAGAGTCCCCATGTGACTCTGGCTGTCCTCGAGGCCCTCGTAGCAGCAGGCTGAGGCTGGGGCCCCTCCACTGTGCCCGTGGGCTTCTCCCCCCATACAGGGGTTGTGCTCACAGCTGAGGTCCCTGATTTTTTTGTCCCACTTGAGAGAAGGGACAGGGCCTCGGGCATCAGGCAGAGCGTGAGGCCCAGGCTGATGTGGGACATGCCAAAATGACATGTCGTGGGGATTTGTGGGCCTCACTGGAGCCATTTCCTCCAGGGGGTCATTTTATTTAGTTCCAATTGGACCCTGTGATTGGTCTCAGCCCTGGGCCACCTGGTGTCCTGGCTCCATATGGCAATGGCTAGGAAGATGCCATTTCTCAATTGAAATATGCTTCTGCCTGACTGTGGATCCGTCTGTAATTGCCTTTGGCTGGAAAGGGGCTTTGATTTTTGAAACTTATCTAGGAAGTAATTTCTCCACTTTTGATTTGTTGCACTGATGGGTCAGTGTCTTCTCTATTAATTCAAACTGAGAGTCACAGCATGGGAAAGGCACACAGAGTCTTAGAGGTCAGCAAAGCCCGCCTTGACCTCGTAAGGGAATCCCTTCCACACACACTTGACAGATGGTCTTTGAGCCTCTAGCTGGGCACAGCCACAGACGGGGAGCTCACTCTCTCACTGCGCAGACCTAACTGGTGTCGTCCAATTCTTGGCAAGTCTGACCCCACATGGAGCTAATCACGGGCACCCTTTAAGGGACACTCACCACCTGCTAGACAAGATGCCAGGCATTTTCCATGTATATCTTATTTAATCTTCATAACAACCTTCTAAGATAGATACTCTTCTTGTTGTCATTTTGCAGAAAGAGTAAAACAAGTCACAGAGGGTTAAGGAACTCCAGTGACAGAGCTGTGAATTTAGGAAGGGTCACTCCAGAGCCCAAGCTCTTAAGTACTTCACTATGTCGCCTTGGGTAAGAATAGCTGACACTGATGGAGCATTTACTCGGGGACAAGCTCTGTGCAGGGGTGTTTCATTTATACAATCTCATTTTGTTAGCAAGCCATGAAGGAGTTCTTATTATGCCCATTTTAGAGATAAGGATCCCAAACACCCAGAGGTTGTGATTCAACCGAGGTCACCAGCAGAGCTGTGGCTCTAACCAAGGTCTTTTTGACCCTAAGCACACATACTCCATTAAAAGCTCTAGAGCTGCCTATACCATCCCTCAGGTGAAGAAACAGACTCAGAAAACAGGTGTTGACCCAGGTTTCGAGCTAGAAGGTGAGAGAGCCAGGGTGCCTGACTCCGATCCTCAGCACCTCCTCACTCTCCTGCCACCTGGGCCACAGGAGACAAGGCGGTCCCCTCTGTTTAGGGAAGAAGCCCACCTCCATGTAGCCATGCAAGCATGGACCTGATCACCCATGTTTGAGAACTGTCCAATTAGCGAAAGCTTATGGTCACTTCCAAATTCTGAGATTCAAAGAGCTCCTGCATCCATGCTTGGCCACCTTCAGTATAGGGTCATGAAAAGCAATGTAAATTTGAGAGTCAGGAAGACCTGGGTTCAAATCCCTTCTCTGCATTTCCTACCTGTGTGACTTAAAGCTAATTGAATCACCCCCACCCCAGAGGCTCAGTTTCCTTGTCTATAAAATAGAGATGAACATGACTGCCTCGTATGGGGATCAGTCTTCCTCTGTTGGAAGTTTGGGTTTCCTCCTGGGAGCCCTTTCAAAATGCATCTGTGAAGCTCTGGGAATTACGATTGAAGGTGTGATGACGTGGGTTGCCAACCAGCATGACCACAATCACTGATGAAAAGTCATCAATGTTTTCCGTGTTTATTTGCATGTTCCCACATCTGTTACTTTTTCTTCACTTTTCCTTTATAACAAAACTCACCTAACCCCACTGACACAGCCTCTCCTCCTCGCACTTCTCTTTTCAGAAAGGTTCGGCCTGGCATGGCAGTTTCAAACCATAGACTTTGGAGTCAAGTGTCTTGCCACTTTCAGTGGTGTAACCCTTTTTTTTTTTGAGTCGGAGTCTCACTCTGTCGCCCAGACTGGAGTGCAGTGGCACGCTCCCGGCCACCGCAGCCTCGACTTGCTGGGCTCCGGCCATCCTTCCGCCTCAGCCTTCCAAGTAGCCAGAACTACAGGCGCATGCTACCACGCCCGGCAGATTTTTGATTTATTGTAGAAACAAGGTCTCGCCAAGTTGCCTGGGTGGGTCTCGAATCTGTGGGCTCAGGCAATCCACTTGTCTCCGCCTCCCAAAGATCTGGGATTACAGGCTGAGCCACCGAACCCAGCCAGTGGTGTAACCTTATACAAAGTTTACACAACTTCCCTGAGCCTGGCTGCCTTTGCCTACAAAAAGGATTGAAAATACCTGCCTTTCCCCATAGTGTTGTTTAGTGCTAAATGAGATACTCATAGTAAGTGTTCAAACGTTACTTCTCTTTCTCTTCCTTGCCCTCTCCTGTCTCACCTTGACTAACTCTGACATTAACCTCTCAACTGTACCAAATGCTACTTGTCACCTCATCATCCTCTTGTAGTGCCCCACGTATTTCTAGAATGGTCATGCTCTCAGTTTGAGTTCAGGATAATCTATCAAATATAATGGATGTGCGTATACTCTGTAGCCTTATTGGAAACTAAACCACTTGCCGGGTTCAGTGGCTCAGCCTGTCATCCCAGCACTTTGGGAGGTCGAGGTGAGTGGATTGACTGAGCCTGCAGACTCGAGACCAGCCCTCGCAACTTGGCGAGACCTCGTCTCTACAATAAATCAAAAATTAGCCGGGCATGGTAGCATGCCTCTAGTTCTGGCTACTTGGAAGACTGAGGCAGAAGGATCGCCGGAGCCCAGTGGGTCAGCGCTGGGGTGGCCATGAGCATGCCACTGTACTCCAGCCTGGATGTTGGAGTTAGACTCCAACTCAAAAAAAAAAAAAAAACACAAAAAATAAATGTAAACCACTTATTTTGCCCTCCCGGACCAAAGCTTATGAATATATACTTTTACAACAACATGATTTGTGTTTTATTTGTTGAAATAATATTATTGAGCATTTATAGGTATGTGGTGCTTAATATTGCACCTGGCACATAGTAAGTGCTCAATAAATGTTCAACTGCCTCCCTGGAGTCCACATTCCACACATGGGTAATTAAAGTCAGGCAGGGACTGGGCGGGATGTGTTCCACCCTCTGTTCCACTTGTCTGTGTTGACAGCTTGGGAGAGAATTCACTCTTGGGAAGAAATGGTGTTTACTACGCAGCCTCTTTCCAGCTCTTCACCTCCTGGCTGCTCACCTGGCCACCTTAGCCTCCTGGAGACCGTGAGCAGAAAGTCTGGGGAGCTAGAGGGGGAAACGAAGCCAGAAGGAGCCCTGGCTTTGGAGCCAGGCAGAGCTGGGTGTAAGCCTGACCCTGCCACGCGCCAGCTGTAAGACCCCGGGCAAATCTTCCAAATTCTCTCTGGGCCTAAAATGTTTGCGAGTGACTCACAGCAAAGGGATGCTCCCACAATACCTGCCTCACCGAAATGTTGCGAGGATGGCTTGGGTCCACACATGTGGGGCGCCCAGCACAGTTAGGCCACGGCAAAAATCTGATCTCCACCTTCACTTTTAGCACCGGAGTGAGCAGTTGCTGTAACCAAAGACCTTTTCCTCCCCTGAAGCGGCTCTGGGCCTTGGTGTGCTTGTCCATCCGCTCATTCGTGTCGTGTGGCCCTGCTACCCATCACAGCCCTCCATGTCAAGGTGGGCATGTATTATTGGGCACCCACAGGAGGGCCAAGCTGCTACCAGGACCTAATTGGCACCTGCTCTAAACTTTCACAAGGCGGGCAGATGCATGTCCCTGGTTCGCCTCCAGGGGGTTTGGTGTGGGCATGGCAGCCAGCCAAATCACTTGCTACCCATGTGTCCTGTCTCCATCTCTTTCCCACGAAGCCTCTTTGGTTCAGAGACTGACATTTGTCCTGGGTATGACTTCCAAAATGTCAGGTGGATGGTGAGAAGAAGAAGACATGGGTGGTGGTGTCCACTGTAAGGTAGAGACTTTGCTGGAAGCCTCGTTCACTTAAGGGCTGACACGGAGGCACTGAGAGTTGGTTTCTCATCAGACAATGTAGCGTAGAATGAATAAGCCAAATAAGGAAGCAGTAGTGACTTTTTGTTCCCCAGAGGGTGCTAAACATTTGGGGAAATAAATATTGTGGTAATTAAACACTAGAAAAATCACCTAATTATCAAACATTTTAAAGCAGAAGAACTCTTTTGGCGTTTGTCTTCAAAAAACTTTTTTTAAGTAGTTAAGTCTACAATCTGTAATATAAATGTAAGCAGAGCTGTTCCAAGGCTCCCTCCTCCCTCCTCCCTGAGGAAGTTTCCATCAGATGCTTCCAGGGAAGTCTAGAATTCATGGAGCTCAGTTCTGAAACCAGGGAAAGCTGGTCTCCAGGACACCACACTAAACTGCATGCATGCAGGCATAGGAAACAGATACACAGAAGTTTTCTTGAAAAGAAATCTCGTCCCCATTTGGTCTTGATTTGGGGTCTCTAGCAAGACCCGACAGATTTCTGAAGAGCAGATGACAGGGAGGCTGAAACCCCAGGCTGGAGACTCCCTGTCTCAAATCTAGAGGTTTTGTCACTGAGTACCTGCTGAGAGCCAGGCTGACGGATGGGGGTCCAGTGGCAGCTGTAACTCACAGAGGCCCCATGGTAAGCTCTGCTGGGGGCCCTGGGTGTGGGACCTGGATAGCAAAAGCCAAGTCTGGCAGCCGGGCAGCGTGGCCACCTCTCCTCAGAATCCTCAGCCCTCCAAAGCCACCTGCAGGATGGGGCGACTTCCTGGGGAATGGGGGGCTGTGTATAGGAGGAGGGGCTGGTTGGCATGGCAACCACCCTCTGTTGTCCAAACTCTGGCATCAGACACCCTAGGTTTTGAGGGGCATTTTCTATTATTCAAATTGCCTTGGAGGATGTAGAAAAGAGCTTATTTTACAGGTTTGGAGTGCTGTCTCTCATGAACTTTCTCTCAAGTTTCTCTTAAAGTGTAGCCATTTCCACATTATTACTTCCCGTTCCTCTCTGTTTTCTCCACCTCTCTCTCTTTGAGATGGGAGGCCACCTCCTCAACAGACATCACTTTCTAACCCTCAGGGCAAACATTTCCCCACATATAAGATGTGGGAGCTCTAGAATCCTTCCAGAAAGACAACTTCTGGTTGATTTTGGGAGAGTTTGGGAGATCAGCTGGAGTTGAGGTCCTGTTGATACCTGGATTCTGAAAGTTCAGATGTCTCCTTTTCTCCTTTCTTCTTAATGGCAGGCACAGAATCGGAGGTGGGTACACAGGGACCATGTCCCGCTGCCTTTAGACACCGGCATGGAGGGGGTCCCTGTGCACCCACTCCCCGCAGCCCCCATCCTGGTCCTGCGTGCTGTACAACTGCTGCCCAGATATGAATGATCTGACAGGAACTTGAGCCCAGCTCTCCAGGTGATGGAAAGCACTTGTTCACTGAGGCAGCCGGGGTTGCTGCAAAGCTGTCTGCACAATTCAGGGGTGGGTCAGGCTCAGGCCTGGTGTAAGGGAGATGTCGAGATGTAGAAAACACTTGGGTTCCTCTTGCCCACCCCCGCCTATGATGCCAAATGGAAGTGGGACTTAACCATGAAACACAGCACTGCTGATATTCACACAGCTTCCTTTTGGCTTTTTTTGTTTTTTGTTTTAGTTGGAGTCTCACTCTGTCACCCAGGCTGGAATGCAGTGGCATGCTCACAGTTGCAGCCTCAACCTGCTGGGCTCAGGCAGTCGTTCCGCTTCAGCCTCCCAATAGCTGGAACCATAGGTGCATGCTACCACACCCGGCTTATTTTTTATTTGTACTTTCAGGGTAGCTGTAATAATGATAATAATAGTAGTAATAATAACAAAAGGGCCTGAGAACTCACTTTTACTACAAGGAATGGGTTGGCTTTTTGAGATGATTCTGGGTTCCGATTTCGTGCTAATTAAAACAAAGCCATTGTAGTCCAGATAATAAAAGTTTCAATGTCTGCAACTTGGTGGGTGCACAGAAATGCTTGCAGGATGGGTAAAGGTGACGTAAATATGAGCTTTGCCTCTGATTTACAGATGAGAAGCCCAGCTGCAAGGGGTTAAACCTCCTAGCTAGCAAGGAACAGGGTTAAATTCAGATTCGCAGGGGCCTCTATGGCTGCCATTTTTTTCTCCTTAAATATCTCTTAGTTCTTGGGCTAGGTTTAGCAATGATGTTCGTTGCATGACAATTTCATGGCTGTCAGTAACGAGTATCTCCAAAGCGCAGTTCACAGAAGAAGATAAAAGAAAGAAACTTAGGGAGAGGGCATGGCAAGGAAAGCAAAATCTCGAAACAGCAAGATGTGTAGTCAGAGTGTAGTCGGGTGAAGAGGGAATTCAGTTATCACCCTTCACTTCAGAATAGCAAACACTTTCTCAGCCCTGTGGTATGCCAGGTTTTATTCTAAGAGCCGTGGTGGCCTCATGTACCCCAGGAGGGAGGGCCTGTGCATATCTCCATTTCACAGATACAGTCACTAAGGACAGAGACGTCATTTGCTCAAGGTCACCCCGAAGTTTAGTGGAAGAGGGGGACTTATGAACCACGTGGTCTGGGCTCACAGCCCAAGAGTGTGCCCCTTACCAATAGCCTGCCACTGTGACCTGACTTCTTGCAATACTGTGGCAAGAACAACCGGGTGCAGTCATCTCAAACAGGATTCTGCCTCTGAGGACTGCCTGCCAGGATAAGGGGTCTCCAGCACCAGAATCACACACGAGTACGGCCCTGCAGGACAGCTCAAAGGAGGAGGCGTGAGAGGCCACCCCGGGGCCTCCCCAAGTCACAAATGACACAGTGTGGACCCCCAGTGGACACCGCCCAAGAACCCAAACTGCGCCATGAGCATTATGCCATCTGCTCCACCATGTGACGATGACATTAGTCCTGTGACAATCTGCCCTTTCCCCATAGCCCATTCTGTGTCCAGCCCTTAGCTCTCAAGGAGTCGTTACTACCAGGAGAGTAGAAGGAGGGGAGATGGGTCCGAGAAAGCAGGGCCCCCAACCCCAATTCTGCTGTCTGGAGGCCCAGGACTCACACCTCAGTCAGGGAGACAGGACACACATGGGGTCGGATGAGAGATTCACGTTCTGATTTAAATTGCACTGGACCGCTTATTATCTGAAAATGGGATTGTTCTAATACCTGAAGGCAACCAGAAAAAATGCTGGGACCTGCCTGAGACATTGTCTAGGGGCAAGGGGGCGACATCTGATGCAACAATATCTAAAAGAAAAGAACGGAGCTATTCCTGATACCCATTTAGTCAAATGGTCACATGTACAAAATCAATGGCTGAGCAACTCCAGTTTTCTTCTTCTAGAAGCCCACAATCCCCTCTCTTCTATAAGGAACCAGAAGGGAGCAAGGTGCACATTTATTAAGCCCACGCTGTGTGTAGGCACTGTGCCAGAGCTCGTGAGCCTAAAACTCCATGACATCTTCCCAATAATCCCATGAGGGTGGGATCAACGATGTTCATTTCATAGGTGAGGAAACCGAGGCCCACAGAGGTTGAAGACTGCCCGAGGGCAGATAGATATGCTGTGGATTATGGAGCAGAGATTCAAGCTCGATGGACTAGGAAAGAGACTACACCCGTGCCTCACCGCCACCTCTTCTGGCGCTCAGGGAACATTTGCTGATGAGCAACCGCCAGGCTCGGCTTCCCACATGGCCCTCGTGTCTCTCAGGAAGGATATCACCCACCCCCATCACCTCCTTCACTACAATGTATACAAGACCCGTGTGGGGGAGAGCAGGCTGGCCTGTCATTGTGAGCAAGTCCTAGACACGTGCAAACCCGACTGTAGGTATCCAGCGGTTAGGGCCAGGCGTTCTCTGCACGTGGCCTCTTCCACAGGGACCTTCTTGAAGCCCATCCCCTTGAGGAAGGGGTCTGAAGGCCTGACTGAGCTTCAGAGAGGTCAAGGGCATCCCCTTGGGCATAGCAAGTCCTCCTTGCTGAGGATGTACGCCCCCCACCTCGCCTCCCCTCCCTCCCCCGCCCCGCAGCCCACCAGGTGTGCGCCCTGTCAGCTTCCTCTGTGTCATGTTGCAGAACATTGGAATTGGCAAAGCTGACGGAGGTTACACACCGCGCAGTTCAGAATAGCAGCTTAAGCAGATGTCTTGTCAAAACAGAGTAAGAAACTGTGAAGAAATAGTCTGTGAAACCCAGCCACGTCCTGCTTCCTCTCATTTCTGCGGTAAAATAGAGGTGGGGAGAAAAAAAGATTTAGTTCTTTGAGGATGGCGTGTGTAACGCAAGCACACCTGACTGCTAGAATTGCCGTTCTAGATCAGGTGGGCTGACGTTCCACTTACCCTTCCTTTCCTCTTGGCTCTTCCCCATCCCCGCATACCCTCCCCCGCTCCCCTCCCCCACCTCTTCTTTGGAGAGGACATGAGCTCCCTGCCTGCAGCCCTGGGTTCCTGGGGGCTTCTGAGGCCTGGACGCTCCCTTCTCTTGTCTGAGGAGGAAGGAAAGGCTGGTGAATTATGGATGAGGCCTGAGCTCCGTGGATGCCCAGGGCTAAGCCTGGGGTGGCCTGGGACACCAGAGAAGGCAGCAAGACCGGTCAGTTTGGGAGACTGGGCAGAGCCCCTCAGGGTATAGGTGGCAGAGGAGGGGTGGGAGGAAGGGCCCAGCTCCACAGAAGCGGCCTCGCGTCTGCCTCTTTGCTGCGCCTGGATCTGAGAGGCACAAGAGCGAGAGTCACTGGGAATCAGGGACAGATGGAGCCACCAGAGGGGAGGTGTATGCAGGCGTCCGCCGGGGATTCACAGTTTATAGTCATTGAGTGTTCAGCCGCCTCACTCTGTTCTTCTCTGCGTCTCGGAATCGATTCCCAGAAACCCAGGGGCAGCTCCCTCACGGCGGGAGGGTTGCGGAGCCAGAGCCTGCCTGTGGGACCCTGGTCTGCAGGACTTGGGGTCACCTTTTCCCTCCCCCTCTGCTTCCTCCCATCCCACCCAGGCTGTGCAGAATCCCCTCCTGCCTGAATTCCATTTGGGCCAAAGAACACAAGAAGAAACTCCATTTGTCACAAGGCTGTGGAACAACATTAAGTGGAACCACTCTGTGACACGAAGGACGGCAGAACCGTAAATTATTCAGCCTCACAGACATTATAGGCATTTTGGAGAGAAAGTGAAAAAGAGATTATTTCAGCACCGTGGTGTAAAAGAGCTGAACGGCATTTGCTGGCCGGCATGCTGTGCGGATTCTCTGCCTTAAAGCAGCTCTCTCTGAGGGGCTGTTTCCTGGGCAGCCGTGCTACCCACCGAGGAATTTGCTTACTGCGTTAGCACTAAGATTGCATTGTGGGTTTGTCAGTGTGTGTGGATTGAGAGAGAGAGAGAGAGAGAGAGAGGAAGCTGAGGCCATCCTGTTCAAGGCAGGGAAATGAACAGGAAATGAACATGTAAGCAGAAATCCTCTTCCTTGTCCCCTGCATCCGTGGGGTGAAAGGGAAGGCAGATTTTGCAACCCTGGGGCCTGGGCCCGGCTCTGTGCTATGATCTCCATGAATACATCAGTACAGGAAAATGGTCCTTGGTGGGGAGAGGCTGTCCCCTCCCTTGGACTCTTGAGAGGGGCAGCCCAGATGGACCGTCAAGCCAGTCTTTTTCAAGAAAGTCCAGAAATTCCTGAAACCCAGAGTCTGAGATAACAGGAGGTCAACAGCCTCCACCTTCAACTTGGGGCCCCTCCCTTGTTAATTTCACTCTCTTGAGCAGGACTCTCCATTGGGGGGGGAAATGAGAGGATTCTGCTTCTTGGATGTGTCCCGATGCCTTGTGGAGGGGGGAAGAGAGATGTGGGGCCATGCCTGCTCTAGGCCATCCTCCCTCTTGTGCCACTCACCCAGGGCTCCAGGCCCTCACCTGAGCAGCAACTATACCCCAAATACAGACTCTCCCCTCCAACACACACTGTTTCTCTCTCCCTGCCCTCAGCCCACCCCACCCCACCCCAGGATGAGGGAGGGAAGGCGTTGGCCAGCAGATTGTCAAATGCCCCGGAAACAGAGAGCTTGAGCTGCTGGTGGCCCCAATCTGGTTTGCATCTCCACCTCTGGGCAGTATTGTTGGTAACAAACGGATGTATTTAACAGAAGAGCCCATTCAAATGTGCTTTGGCATCGCACTTCAAGTCCAACCCTGGCCAGAAGGTCTGGTCTTTCCCTTTCTGGGGAGACACAACACAGCTGCCAGGGCTCCAGGGGCCCAGGTGGAGGAGGGGTTCATAGCTAACACCAGTCTCTGTGCCAGCTGGGAAGTAATCCGATGGCAGAGGCCCAGAGTGGGTAGCCAACCCCTCCATGCTTTGAGCAGTACAGTGCTGCTCTCTGCTGGCGGATCTGGGCTGAGCCGCTGGGTGGGCTGCACAGATTCACAGGCCCTGGGCAGGCTGGAAGGGCCTTGCGCCCAGGAGGAAGGGGAGCTGGTCTCTGTCTCCCTGGCAATCAGAGAAGGGGACCGAGCATTTCTCACTGAAAAGGTATGTGAGCTTCCCTGCTTTTTCTTCTTTTGAAATACTGTGCTCAAGGCCCAGGGGGTTATGCAGAATAAGGGTGGCCAGAGGGTTAGAGCCCTCTAGAGGCCAAAACAGTGCCCCAAAATCTGTCCCTAGGTTTGCAGCGTTTTTAGTTTATTCAGAAAACAATCTGAGAATCAGATTTCAGAATTGTAACTTAACAGATGAGCACAGTGTGGCACAGAGGTGAAAATCTTTTCCTGGAGCCACACAGCTGGCCAGCAGCAGAACAGGACTGGATCGGGGCCGAGGCCAGCGCCCACAGGAGCCCAACCGCATGGCTCGGGAGGGACTTCTCTCTGGATGTAAGAGTGAGGACAGGGAATGCCTAACCCTCTGGGGGAGACACCAAGCTCCATGCCCGACTTCTCCCCACTAATGGGATAGAATTTTGTTTAGATAACGCGTTTCCCGGAACCCAGAGTTAGTGGAGGCAGCCTGTGGGCCCGTGGACTCGTGGGTCGGTAGACCAGGGGAGTGGGCTCATGGCCTGACTCTGAGTTCTAGTTCTGCTGAGTTCTAGCTCTGCTTTGTGACTTTCTCATCCTCCGGGACTCTTTCTTATCTGTAGTATGGAGCAGGTCAGGACTAGGGTGAGGGGAGTTATGTGGTTGTTGTTTTAGTCAGCAAGGATCTTTTTTTAAAATGGTCGCATGGACACCATGTTTTGGGGGAAAAAATCTTACCTATTAATGTAAGGAAAAAGTCTTACCTATCAATGTTTTGATTAAACAAAGATATGCAACTGCCTGAGATTGAGTTTGCCTAAGAAACTGAGATGGAGATGAAGTGTGGGAAATTGGGGTGTGTCCTGGCAACACTGTCAATGAGGGAAGGAGGGATGGAGAGAGGGAGGGAGAGTGTAGGAGGAGGGAAGGAGAAGGGAGGGGAGGAGGGGAGAGAGCGAGGGAAGGAGGGAGGGAGGGAAGAAGAGAGGGAAGGAGGGAGGGAGAGGGAAGGGAGCAGGGAGGGAGGCAGAGGGAGGAGTTGGATATGACACGTGTGCAGCAAAGGCCTCAGCTGGTCCCTGGGCGGTCCTGCAGCTGGGATGAGCTGCAGAGCTGTCTCTGGTGGGGGAGGGAGCTGGGACCTTGGGCAAAGCAGCTCCCTTCAGCCAATGCAATTCCTGGGGAAGGATCAGCCATAAGCCTACACTCCCAGAGCTGGGGTCTGAGGGCCTCCGTCCCGAGGGGTCTGGGCCCCACACTACAGCACCCACTCCGGTGGCTGTGTGTTCAGACCACAAGGCCCTTCCCTTCGCAGAAGTTTCGCATGGAAGGCCTAACCGAAGGTCAGTGTTCAAGTTTTGTTAGATGTTTTGGAAATATAAGTTGCTCCCAGTTTTGCCTTTTCACATTCTTGCCGTCCCGGATACTAAGGTCCGGGGGCTCGAGGCTGAAAACATAACTTCTCCTTCCCAGCATTCCCTGAGGGTGTGGTGTGTTTATATCCTGGAGATGCCACCACCAAGGAACAATAGTGAACTCCTCCAGTGGGCCTGCTCCTGTTCTCGTGGTGGCTGAGAGGGGACGTGCCTTCCTTGGGCCACCCAGTGCCTGCACCAGCCTGGGCGCAAGGCTTGGAGGCAGAGCCTGGCTAGAGTTCAGCCGTGCTTAGCACCTGGGCCCAGTGCAGCCTACACACTTTTCCAGGGAGTCCCTTCCTCCTCCTCAGCCTCCCTTTCTTCCCCCATTCCAGGTCTTCCCTCTTCTTCTGCCCTCCTGATTCCATGTGTATCCAGCTCCCCAAGAGTGAGGAAGGGTGTCAGAGCCTCGAAAATATTCACTTGGCCCCTGCTGGGAATCTCGCCTAAGGAAATCATCTAAAATACGGGTGAGCCTTCATGAGAGAAGATGCTCATCTCAATGTTGTTTATAAAAGTGACAGAGTCAAGCCATTCTAATGGCAAACCATAGGGGAAGGGTGAATTATGGTGCATCCACGAAAAGACCATCATGCCACCACTAAAAATGATGTGTGTAAGAAACGCTGTGAAAACATGCATATGGCTAGTTAACAATGCGGGCCACAAAGTTATATCATAAATCCTGATTGCAACCATGTGAAATAAGTAAGCAGTTAAAGACCAGCAGGAAAATCTGAACTGCTTATGGCCTTGGCTGGGGGTACCACAGCAGGGGTCTCTCAACCCTTCTCATGCCACAAATGCCTTTGGCCTCTTGATGGGCCTCTAAGCTCCTTCTCAGCATGTTGTTAATTGCCTGAAATATAAAATATGGACTTTCAAAGAAAGCCAAGAGACTGAAGCCAATGAGATTCAAAATAGTAAAGCAATTTTGCAATATGTGTGTTTTTAAACACCTTAAATAACAAGATCTAGCAGATCAAATAATCACCTATAGCCAGGCTCAGTGGCTCAGCCTATAATCCCGCGTCTTTGAGAGGCTGAGGTGAGTGGATTGCCTGAGCCCGTGGGTTCAAGACCCGCCTGGGCAACTTGGCGAGACCTCATCTCTACAATAAACCAAAAAAAAAAAAAATTAGCCGGGCGTGGTAGCGCGCGCCTGTAGTTCCAGCTACTTGGAAGGCTGAGGCAGAAGGATTGCCGGAGCCCAGCAGGTCGAGGCTGCGGTGGCCAGGAGCGGCCACTGCACTCCAGTCTGGGTGACAG
>CAUYQG010207599.1:0-48333 GCA_963574415.1 Tarsius wallacei
CCTGTAATTCCGGCTACTCGGAAGGCTGAGGCAGAAGGATCGCCGGAGCCCAGCAGGTCGAGGCTGCGGTGGCCGGGAGCGGCCACTGCACTCCAGTCTGGGCGATCGAGTGGGACTCCAACTCAAAAAAAAAAAAAAAAAGAAAGCACATGATATATTTTTCTAAAATAGACTGAAGTAGCACATTACCATTTTCTTTCTTTTTTTGTTTTGTTTTAAAAAATGGCTCTTAGTTTAGGACTTTGAAAATTAGTAGATTGTATTTTTAAAATATTTCAGCTGCAAAGGCAGTATTTTAAACTTGTAGTTTTTAGCTTTTACTTTATCACAACCACCAAAAATTGACATTTCCAATAAATCCTCTCCTTTTTATTCTACACAGTAAAGAATACTGGAATGCAAATGAGAATAAGTGAGGTTACCATAAGGTTATCCTTAGACTTTTTTATTTATGTAGAAAAGTACTTTGAGGGTTTATCTACAGTGCCTAGAATGGTGCTTGATCCTCAATAAAATCTTTTACTGGCTATTATTAGTAAATTAGTTGCAATACAATTGATTATGTCTCAATAGCTCTTAAAACAGTTTAATACAAACCATGGAGGCATTTTCCTTAATATGATAGAAATAATATTCTGCTACAAAGTTCTAGGAAAATAGTTAGATTGAAACAAGAATAAAAACATCTCGAGGAATGAAATTTATAGGGGAAGAAAAGTTACTAAGTGTGTGTTGAGAGTGAGTAGGAAGAAAGAATGTGGTTTCTCAATTTATTCTGTCTTTTTGTTTTCATATCATACAAGCCTTGAGAGGAAGCCAAAAGACAAAAGGTACAGATCTGGTATATACCTTGTAGAACTTGTAGGATGCCCACCCTGCTCATCTCTCCCAATATATAAAATCTCAATAATTTATTTCCACAAGGTAAATATTTCTACCAGGACTTGATTCAGCAGAGACAGAAGATAATATATGTCGTGACTGCTACTGAAACTTGGGATTCCATATTTGACTTATACGGCATTTGGCTTATTCTTTCTTCATTTTGCTTTTTAACTTAAAGTAAGCATTACTTTATTTTATTATTATTATTAATTTATTTTAGAGACATAGTCTGTAACTCTGTTGCCCAGGCTGGAGTGGAGTGCCATCATCATAGCTCACTGCAGCCTCAACCTCCTGGGCTGAAGCAATCCTCTTGCCTCAGCCTCTTGAGTAAATAGGACTAAAGGCACGCATCACCACACAAGGCTGTTTGTTTTTTTTAATTTTTTGTAGAGATGAGGTCTCGCTATGTTGCCCAGGCTGGTCTCAAATTCCTGGCCTTAGGTGATCCTCCCACTTCGGTTCCCAAAGTACTGTGATTATAGGCATGAGCCACCACACCTGTCACTTCTTTTGCTTTTAAAAAATAAATTGGAACTTCTATTTGCAAGGTGTCATTCCTATAAAATATCACTTCTGAAGAGAATTCCACACTTGGGAGAATGAAGAGAGAGGAGATATTAGAAAAAAATACCATATCAGATATTCAAGCATCTTTGTCTGTTGTGTTTTGGTCAAAAAACTCCTTGAAGATCAGTGTTTCATAGATTTTGCCTCCAAATATTAAAATTGCTAGAATCCAAGTTCATACCATAACAAGACAGTTCTTAGAGGTTTACATACTTGTACATGAAGTTGCATGGTGTTGTAGGAAGGTGAAGGGTTCCCTGGGTCTGACTGTGGTCTGCTCTAAATAGAGGATTCAGGTAGTCGGCCCGATTCTTCCACAGGTGAGCCCATAATGAGTATGTTCTCTCTTGAATTCTGTTATAAAGAAAATAAGTCTGAACGCAATATCCATTAAATTACCAACATTATTCTTTTCAGACCTGGAAATGACAACACAGAAATTCATATGGAAACATAAATGACCACGAATAGCCAAAACAATCCTTAGCAAAAGAAACAAAGCAGGAGGTATCACACTACCAGACTTCAAACTTTACTATAAGGCTACAATAATCAAAACAGCCTGGTAATGGTACAAGACCAGGCATATAGACCAATGGAACAGGACAGAGATTCTGGAAGTAAAGCCTCGATTTCTCAACCAACTCATCTTTGACAGCGCCCAACAACAGCCACTGGGGAGAGGAAAACCTATTCAGTAAATGGTACTGGAAAAACTGGCTGATCACCTGCAAAAGATTGAAACAGGACCCTTACCTATCACCATACACAAAAAATAACTCTAAATGGATCAAAGCCCTAAACGTAAAACCTCAAACTATAAGAATCATAGAAAATGCAGGAGACACCCTTATGGAACTTGGAACTGGCAACCAATTCCTGATCAAAACCCTAAGTGCCCATAACATAAGAAATAAGATAGACAAGTGGGATCTCATCAAACTGACGAGCTTCTGCAAAGCAAACAATCAAGAGAGCAAGAAGACAGCCCACAGAATTGGAAAAAATATTTGCCAATTGTATATCTAACAAAGGCCTAATATCTACGATCTACAAGGAACTCTAATGCGCTGAAAAGAAAAAAACAGCCCCATTAAAAAATGGGCAAAAAACAACAAAAAAAAATTCCTCTATAAGATTCTGGCAAACCAGATCAAAAACCACATCTCAAAAATCATCCACCATGACCAAGTAGGCTTCATCCCCAGGATGCAGGGCTGGTTCGACATTTGCAAGACCATAAAGATAATTAAATACAACAGATGCAAAAACAAGAACCACATGATTATCTCATTAGATGCAGAAAAAGCTTTTGATAAAATTCACTATCCCTTCTTGATAAAAACCCTCAAACACTTAGGTATAGAAGGAACATACCTCAAAAGAATAAGTGCCATCTACAATAAACCCACCAGTAACATATTGCTAAATGGGCAGAAACTGGAAACATTTCCTCTGAAAACTGGAGTAAGACAAGGCTACCCACTCTCACCCCTCTTATTCAACATTGTGTTGGAAGTCCTAGCTAGGGCAATTAGACAAGAGAAGGAAATCGGGTATCCAAATAGGAAAAGAGGATGTCAAGTTATCCCTATCTTTGCTGACAATATGATCCTATGCCTTGAAAATCCAAAAGAATCTGTCAAAAATCTGCTTGCACTGATAAAGGACTTTGGCAAAGTCTAAGGGTACAAAATAAATGTGCAAAAGACATTTGCATTCTTATACACCAACAACAAGCAGGAAGAAAACCAAATAAATAGCACAATCCCATGCACAATAGCCACACACAAAAGAAATGCCTAGGCATCTTCCTAACCAAAGAAGTGAAAGACCTTTACAATGAGAACTACAAAACACCGTTCAAAGAAATCCAAGAAGATACAAACAAATGGAAAAATATTCCATGCTTGTGGATAGGAAGAATCAACATTGTTAAGATGTCCATCCTACCAAAGGCAATCCACAGATACAACCCAATACCCATTAAATTACCAGCATCATTCTTCTCAGACCTGGAAATGACAATACAGAAATTCATATGGAAACATAAACGACCACGAATAGCCAAAACAATAGCAAAAGAAACAAAGCAGGAGGTATCACACTTTCAGACTTCAAACTTTACTATAAGGCTACAGTAATCAAAACAGCCTGGTATTGGTACAAGACCAGACATATAGACCAATGGAACAGGATAGAGATTCTGGAAGCAAGGCCTCAATTTCTCAACCATCTCATCTTTGACAAAGCCTCCACCAACAACCACTGGGGAGAGGAAAACCTATTCAGTAAATAGTACTGGGAAAACTGGCTGATCACCTGCAGAAGATTGAAACAGGACCCCTACATATCACCATACACAAAAATTAACTCTGAATGGGTCAAAGACCTAAACGTAAAACCTCAAACTATATGAATTTTAGAAAATGCAGGAGACACCCTTTTAGAAATTGGAACTGGCAACCAACTCCTGATCAAAACCCTAAGTGCCCATACCATAAGAAATAAGATAGACAAGTGGGACCTCATCAAACTGACAAGCTTCTGCAAACCAAAAGAAACCATCAAGAGAGCAGGGAGGCAGCCCACTGAATGGGAAAATATATTTGCCAACTGTATATCTGGCAAAGGTCTAACATCTAGGATCTACAAGGAACTCAAACATGCTGAAAAGAAAAAAACACCAGTAAAAAGTGGACAAAAAAACATGAATAGACATTTCTCAAAGGAAGATACACAGGCAGCCAACAAACACATGAAAACGTGTTCAGCTTCACTAATCACCAGAGAAATGCAAATCAAAACCACACTGAGATACCACCTAACCCCAGTAAGAATGGCCATCACTAGTAACAATAGATGCTGGTGAGGATGTGGAGACAAAGGAATGCTTCTATACTGTTAATGGGAATGCAAACTAGTGCAATCTCTTTGGAAGACAGTGTGGCGATTTCTGAAAGACATAGAAATTGACCTTCCATATGACCCACCAATCCCCCTATTGGGAATATACCCAGAGGAACTCAAATCATTCTACGAAAAAGATACCTGCACACGCATGTTTGTTGCATCTCTATTCACAATAGCAAAAACAAGTAACCAACCATACTGCCCATCGAAGCTGGACTGGATTAAAAAAATGTGATACATATACACAATGGAATATTATGCAGCCATAAAGAAGGACAAACATAGACTTCACAGCAACTTGGATGGATTTAGAGTCTATCATACTCAGTGATCTACCACAGAAACAAAGAACAGAGTACCATATGTTCTCACTTATAAGCAGACCTTGAACAATTATCATAATACTATAACAAAGGGATTAGCAGTAGTGGGAAACTACCAGGCAAGGAGGGGTAGGATTGGCAGTTGAGGAAAACTGCCAGGGAAGGGAGGGGCACACCTCATCAACAAGGGTACCTGCATAATGAACAACTATATACCTAACCCTAAATTATACTCACATCTTTAAAAAGAAAAAAGAAAGTAAGTCTAAAAATGACCTATTTTAGTTCTTATGAATAGTAGATATATAATATTAAAGCTGGAAAGGAACTAATAATTGCTATCTGTCAAGTGTCCTTGTCCTGTAGCAGGGGAATTTACAATCATTGTGGCTTCATGGTATAGTGCAAGAACATTATAATAATCTCAACTCCTTTACAGTACTGACCTTGACAAAATGTTTAATTCCTCTGAATGGAAAAAAAAAAAAAAAGAAGAAGAAGAAGAAAAGAAAAAAGCTCCTCTATAATTTGGGGGAGTTTTCCTCTCAAGTGGTCATTGAACATTTATTATTTGCTGGCTGTTATTCAAAACATTTCACATTTTATCTCATTTCATCCTCACTGATGTACTATATGTCCATTTTACAAATGAGAAAACCAAGGAATGGAGAGATTAGGTCACTTCCCAAAGTTCCACAGCTAGAGAGTGGAAAAGCTAGAATTCAAACCCAAGCAGACATCATTAGAGTTGGTTAGTCAAGTGCAACAAACCATAAACAACTCTCAAGGAAAACAGGTGAGCCTAAAGGATGCAGTTGCTACTTGTAGCCCTTTGCACGTGGATGTCCCCTCCAAGGGGACATCGTAAACTAGCAAACCTCTCAGAGGTCCCCTCTCAGGGATATAAAGAGATTGCTAGTGATTTTACAGGATAAACTTCTGCCAGCACATTTTTTCAAGAGTATGTTTCCTTGAAGTCTTCCATTCAAATACTATGAAAAAAGCAAAGAGATGGAATATATACTGGGATATACATTGAAAAATACCAGCTGGAGTCACATAGAAAGAGAATGTGGAAAATGCTTTCAAAGTGGCGCTGACACTTTGTAAGAGAAGGTAGTGACAGAAAGCGTTTGTATAAGGCAGCTGTGGGTATACCCTTTGTATCATATGGCATAACTTGAAAAACTAGATAAGCAAATTACTGTAGTCTTGAAAAAGACTTTTGAAGTTGAAGGCAGATCATACTGAAGTATCAAGTGGCACACAGATCAAATATATATTTGCACTAAGTTGGAAAAATAAAATTGGAAAAGTAATATTCTTTAATTTCATTTTGCAATTTACAGTCAAATTTTTATCGATTTGTTTAGTTTACAGAAAGATGGCAAAGTGAAAAGACAAAAGTGAAAGTTATAAGCAGCAGTGAAGATGAGTTACATTTAGACTTTTATACAGATAAGTTAGAAAAAATAACACTGATGTAGAAGAAAATGATAGTAGTGATAGTGATATCATCCCACCAAGATGAAAACGGGCAAATGTAATAGAAAGTGATGTCAGTGAAAGTGGTAATAGTTTCAAAGAAGTAGAAGTCAAGTGAAGAATGGGAAGATGTTACAGAAAGGCGATCATCCAGTAAGAATAAATTTTGTTGTACATCCTCAAACAACACTACCAACAAATCGCAAGCAACGTAAGAGAAACAACTGACTATTTTACTCTGTATTTTACAAATAAATTAGTGGATAGTGTAATAAAAGATATCGTTATACGAATGCAAACCTAAGGAAAAAGCAGCTATCATGGCAGGGGGCTTTTAGAAAATGCTTCAAAACATATATCACAATTAAAATATTTCAATTTGTTAATGCAAAACACCGTGCTCAGTACCTGCAGCTAAAACCACAAGCCCCTGCTCAGTGCCTGCAGTCAAAACCACAAGCTTGTGCTATTGTTACAAAAAGTACAAAACCTTTCACCATGAAAAGCCCCTTCCCCCCAAAGCCAATGTAAAACCTATATAAGCTGAGACCTGACTGTGATCTGGGCCCAGCCTTTGTGACTGGAGTCCACTGGGTCGAATGATGTGTTCCAGTAATAAATGCAGCTTCCTGCTTAGCAGCCTCGGTGTCACAGTCTCTCCGATTTGTTTTCCCGCAACAATCACACAAATCAATTTAGCATAAGTGGCATGACACCGATAGGAATTTTTAGCTTTAACTGCAGTTACCCCAAATATGGGAATAATTCTAGAACCAAATTTTTAAGAGTACACGTCAACTGCTTTCAATAGTAAAATACGCTTTGGAAACATCAGTACAGAAAGGTTTATGAAAATCTTCTGGAAGCTTCATTTGAAGACAACTGTATTGAGTGATGGGACGACCAGAACTTGTACTCGAAAGGCCAGTAATTGAATATATCGATTCACAATTTTTGCACTGTTTCATACTAGATCAAGCAATTTGTGTTGCCAAATCCATTGTTCAATTTAAAGGGCAAATACCATTTTTAACATGCAATCCAAATAAGCATACCAAATGGGGTACATGCATTTAGGCACTAGTTGATTCAAAAACAGTATCTTTCCTCAATACTTTCCTGCTATAGCAGCACAACATTCAAAAACATCATCTGACCTGATCTTCCAGTAAGCACCACAATTGTATTATATTTATATGAAAAGTTGTTGGAAAAAGTTCCCAATGCAGCAGGATACCACATGTCTATTGACAGATACTACACTACTATTATCCTTGCAGAAAAGCCACTAAAGATGAAATACCATCCCACTGGTACAAAGCCAAAAGGGAATAACAGCACAAAAAGCCAAAGCTTTTATCGAAAACAAAAACGGTAGCATATAAGAAAAATATGCTTCTTGTGTGGCAGGACAAAAGGATTGTTAAAATTCGCAGCACTTGGAATCATGCAGTAGTGACATCTACCACAAGGACTTTATGTGATGGAAATTTATCAGTCAAAAGGCCTGAGATGATTCTAAATTCTATTCCAAATATGAGCAGTATAGATCAGTATGCTTCTACATATTGTTTTTTGCAAAAATCTTTAAAATTATGGAGGAAATTATTCTTCTGGGGACTAGATATTTGTGTTACTAATTCCTATATACTGTACCAAGCATCAAAATAGCATCTGTTCAATTCGTTGAGAAGTGGTTTTCAGGAATCACAAGTGCATCCTTCCTCATCATCTTTGAACAACAGACTGAACAATTACATATTATTAATGTGTGAGGAAGAAAACAAGACTGCATCATCTGCTTGAATAGAAAAACACCAGGTGAAAGACGTCAAACAAATTACTATTGCACAATATGTATCCAGTGAACCTGCAACACCTGTTGGTGACTGTTTCACACATTACCACACATTAGAAAAATATAAGATAAAACATTTTTGATTTTTTGTCATAAATAAGCTCCTCAATGTCCAAGATTCCATTATAAGTCATGTATCATTATAATAAGATAATTGGTTCTAACACTATACTATTTAATACGAAGTGATTCGTTTTTCACTATTTTTTAAAAAGTGCAGTTAAGTTGCCGGTAGGTGATCTGTGAGATGTCTCTAAGTACAAAGGGTTAAATCATCTCCATTTCCCTGGATCAAACTTGAAGCTCCTTGGAGAAAACTAACTAGTATCCACCAGAAAAACTAATTTTCTTTCTGTTCAACTCAGACAGTATAAAACTATTGGAATCTATTTTATTTGAACTGATCATTACCCAAATTAAATCTGATGATGCTTGCATACTATAGTTGAAATCATTTATTCCAAAAAAATTTCAAAAATAGTCTCTCATTTGTACTTCCTAAATTATTTTATTGAGTTTTTGACTATAATTTATTTTAAAGTCTACATTTTATCTACTCTTACTACTGGATAAATCAATACAGCTTTAGTCTGAATAAACTAAAATAAATTTAGTTTCAAATTTGCTCTCCTGGTTATATTTGCTATTCTTATGACAGCATACCCACCAAAGATGTCTAACTTTTTCCTTCGAAATGCAAAAACCACTGTCCTTGACTCCAGAAAGTTTCCTTTAAATATGAGTGTGTCAAATGTTTCAGCCTGTTTACATCAGGCAGAAACTTGAGGAAAAATGAACCTGTACATACCTTTTAAACATTTAAATCATTTATGAAATGATGTCAGGAAAAAGAAAAGAATTTAGTAGAGATATATGACTGAATGAAATACTCTTCAAAATTATGAAAGGTCACCTGAAGTTCTCAATACAAATAAAAATCTTTAGATAAAACTTAAACACCAAAACACTTACTTGAGTTCTCGTCTCTCCTTTTGGCTGTTACATAGAAAGTTTCCAAACTGGCAGGAATAAATGTGATGTTGAATGTGAATCAAAAACCTCTCATTGAACTCAAAGGCACAGGGAAATTGTTCCATTAGCTGCCAGACACACTCAATGAACTGGTCAATAACTGGAGAGATTTCTTTTGGATCACCATCTAGATTGCCATATCTATAAAACAAAGTATTAGAAACTGTTTAAGGCAAGGTTTTTTTTTTTTTATTAGAAAGCTATAAATGCAAAAACAATCATAAAAGCAAACTTAGTTCCTAGATAAATCTTATAAATTTGCTATGATGAATATGTGGAAAAATAACTTTAAAATTCAGATTTTAAATTTAATTTAAATTTTAAAGTTAAAGTTCAGAAAGTATTAGTGCTAAAGATAAAATACAGGGAAACTTTCCATGGAAAAGGGGTGCTCTTTAATTCAGACTTTTGAAATCAATCTTTCACTCTATGAAAGGGCGAAAAGAAATGTCTAAACAACTTTGGGGTTTTTCACTTTTGCATTGCTTTGTTGGGAAGGAATGGGGAAGAAAGACACGTTGAATAAACAGTGGTTTTCCCAGTTTCTAGGGATATTCCATTTCTAGAGCAAAGTTAAAACTTGTCACATCATTTGTTTCCAAGTGATCACAGATTCCACATATAGATCATATCTATGTATATCTTCCATACCTTTGAGAGCCTATTACATGGGTCGGTCCTGAAGCTAGACCAGCTATACTTAAAGAAAAATGCTTGCTACCACCCTATGGTGGGAGGACATCCCCATTCCACAGATGGGACACCAAAAGTCAAAAAGGACAGATGCCCAAGGTCAGACAGTAAATACCACACCATGGATTTGTAGTTGGATGTGTCTGGCTCCAAAGCTTGGGCCACTGTCCTATGTCACCTCTCCAAGGTATCTGGGACAAACTTCACTCTGACATGAATGCCTTGGCACCAGCCCAATTTGACTCCCACTGTGGAAGATCAAAGAGAAACTGTTCCACCACCATGTCAAAACTTGCAGCCTAAAGTGAATATTTACACTTTTAAAATGGAATAATTTAGTAAATGTATACAGCAGGAGGATGAGAGGGCTTATCCTGTCTAGTTCAATTAACAAACAAGCATCCTCTATCTCTTATGGAAAAATTTAACAGCTCTGCCCACCCATTACCAAGAGTAATTAGAGTTAGAATTTCATTTATCTGTGTTATGACATATGCAAAAAAACTGAACTTTTCAAATAAGATACACCAAGAAACCTTTCCAAATAAAACTGCTTCCCCCTAGACATTCAATTGAAAACTTCAGTCTTTTTATTCTAAATATTCAAAACAACACATTCTTAAATATTACTTGCCTGTGATTAAACTTATGACCAAAGGAAATCCAGTCCTTTTCAATTAATACCTACACAAGAAAGAAGATAAATATCACAGAGCAAAGCAAATGAGGAAAAATAAAAGACCAATAACCAATAATGCTGAAGAAGTCAGAGGTACTTGCAGCAAAAGCCACTATCCTGGGGTAACCTGCAATGAAAGGGCAGGCATTATCCACCAATGGAAAGGCACAGATGGAAAGGGCACAGTTGAAGGTCACCCATAGGAATAATAAATAAGAATGGATGTATAAAAACGCAGTGACACCACCCACTGAGTGCTTCCTATGTGCCAGGTATGAGCTCATTTAATTGTGGGATAGGTTTTTATAGGAGAGACCAAAGCAAAGAGAGGTTACGTATTCGTCCAAGATCATGCTACCAGGAAGCAGTGGATGCCAATTCATAATCTAGCTGTCTAGCTGTCTCTGCTCTAAACCCCATCTCTTAGCCAATATGTGACGCTGCCTCTCAGTATAAAGTAAAACAACATTTTTACAAAAAGTAATTAGGAATGTTTTCCAGTGATCTTTACTACCATTAGAAGAATTCTAAGATGATGGGCATTAGGGGTGTACTACAGAAGTTTTAGCACTGTTTGGAATTAGTGTTAACTTGAGTTTATAGTCTGAAAGAGTCTGGATATTTTTTAGATGTTTAATAATTATGGGATAGTTCCGTCAATATCACCAATGCTCTAAAAAGTAGCCAGAGATTCCCACCTCCCCCAAAATGTAGACTGGTTAGAAGTCTGTCCTTGACAACATTAAAGGCATTTTCTTTGGGTTGTAAGTTTAATGGTTTACTGGGACACAATTAGAATGAGTCAATGGTGCAAAAGGATGTTGCAGGAAAACGGCCTCATGGCAGTGTGTGACTGGGAACCGCTTTACTCTCCAAATGTCAGGGAGGGAATCCAGCCCTCTTGGCCTCCATCCAGGAGGAGGAGTCTGCAGCAAGTACCGTTCTGAGGTCTCAATGCTATCACAGGTAAGTGAAGTCCCTGGACACTTTCAAAAAACAGAAAAATGCCAGAGAGGAAGACTGCCTCTTCATTCATCCCCAGGGTATCAGCTGACGTTACTTAATAAAGGAGATCTAGCACTAAAAATGCTCCATTAGGGCTCCTTTGTCAGCATCCATCCCTAGCAGGGACTCAGGATTCACTGAAGCACTTTCTACCAAGTCATGGTTAAAAGGGCAATTCATCTTAAGGTAATTGTACCAGCTTAGCCCAAATTTCTCCATCTCAGGCAATTAGACAGTATTCTGTAGTTAGAAGCAACATGTTACATTTTGAAACATACCTATAAGGTTCAAATTCTAGGAAAGGATGTACTCATAATTTCAGCAAAGAACACACACAACCACTGAAATTTGACTACCTGAATAAAAATAATTTTTTCTCCAAAGGACTTTTGGCATGCACAATATAGAAAATTTTTTTCCTCCAAATTTTTTTTTCTAAAAAAGTTTATTATATTATTCATGTTACCTCAAATTTAAAATAACTTACATGCAAATAACATATAAAACTCACTGTTTTACAAGCTAAGCTACTGAATATATTTTATATTTGCCCCCGAATTCACATTTAATAGCTTTGATTTGAAATGGTTTCTGTATCTCAGAAATTCACCTCTTTATTCCAAGCCTATTTGACCTTATTCCCTTTCATTGATCTTGCTGAGCTTCTCAAAAATAACACTGATGAGAAAAAAGCAGTTGCCAATGGTTGTGAAAAGAGAGGTCCACTCCTGGTCCAGGCACTGCCCGTGGGTACAGCCCAGCAGCCACACTCACCATGAAGCCCTTAAGAGTCCGGTAGTGCGGGTCCAGCAGCAGGCTTGCCACCGAGCACACCTGAGCGGTCCTGTCCCAGCCATCGGAGCAGTGAACAAGCACGCTTGCCCCTTCCTCTGAAACTGCCTGAAAAACACAGAATCGACAGAGTCACAAAAGAATGGCCATAAAAAGGAAAATCTTCCCATCGGAACCAGGTTTGGGTATACACTTACAGAAAGAAACAGGCCAAAACCAAAAAAGGCCTGGCCATTCGTTTATTTAGTGTTTATGCCCCACCTCTTTAGGGCAGAGCAAGGAGTTGCCTGGCGCTGGCAGCTACGGCTTCTTCTTCCCTTTTTATTCTATCCAGCAGTCATACTCAAGGCACCTCCAATCAACACACATACTAAATAAATAGAAGTACACTTCCTGTGCAAACGTATCTTCATGACACATCTCCTAAGCCATCTTCAACACTCTCTCCTCCCCTCTGGGTTTCCACATTAAGCCTTACTGAAATTCTGGAGTTGCTACTGGACCGGCCATTCCCCAGAAAAAGAAAGGCACAAAAATTATAAATTATGAAATTATGAAGTTGCAGATAAGAGAGCCAAGTAATGGATCCAGGGGTGGGAAAAGGAGGCGACAACAGGAAAAAATTATTTCAGAAAATAATTTCTACTTCTTATTGCAAATGCACACAATTTTTTTTTAGCTGAATATCCTTGCAAGAAACATAAATTGAGAGACATGGTAGAGATTTAATCACAGCATTTATCACTACCTAAAATTCTGTTTTCATTAGTTTATTTATTTTCTGCCTCCCACACCAGAATGTGAGCTCTGTGAGGGAAGACACTTGGTCTGGCTTATTCAGCATTGCATCTGCAGCACCTAGAACCCGGCACTAGATAAACAGTTGCTGAATAAATGATTACCTAATAAAGGGGAGCATACTATGTCATTGGAAAAGATATGGTTCTCTTATAAATCTGAGAGGAATTCATTTAAAAAAACCAACCCTGAACAACACAATAAACGATGCCTTCAAAAACAATTTATAAGAAAGTTGCAGCAAGATTATTCCCATGGCGGAATGGGATCTACCTGCTAGCTACAGGAACATGACTTTTGTTTATACCATGACTAAAAAGAAGGCTCGATTGCTGTAAGCCTCAGGTTCATATAAATGATGTAACTCTCATTTGGTTGTACTCTCCTATAGAAAATTCTTTCCTCCATCCAGGATGACGCCTAATGAAAGAATGAATATTCTGGAAATATTTTACCATTTGATCACTGTGCTGCCATACTATCAACTGAGCACTGTACTCTTTCACAAAATCACATCTTCAGTGCACAAACTACATGGAGGTCTGCAAAGCCAGCTACACATTCAACACAGCACAGCTTAGTACAAGGGAGCTCCTGGGCGGCAGGCGAGCTGGACCCCCATTTTGAAGTCAGAGTCACTTGCCAGTCCGCCCCTTAGTTTATTTTCTCTGCAACTGCATACCTTTGCAATGAAGATTCCTGCATCCATGATAGCCTTGATGTGCCTTAACCAGCCAGAGTTCTCTAGACCCCACAGGAAATCACTCATGGAGGGAGATTTAAGCTCACACACTGCAAAATAAATCATGTTGTAAAAGTGAAATTAAGGCACTCTCTTCTTTTACAGGTAGTTTGACAGTGATTCCTCTGTTGTAGTAGATATTTTCAGAAGACTTAAGTCAAAATAAATACCCAAGTTTACTAAATTTGATTCTGTTGAAACATTTCAAGCAAGGTTTTTCCACCTTCTTTGGTCAAGGGGGATGCAGAATCTGTTTACAAGTATTATATCTATAAAGTTTAAATCCTAGTATTATTAATGAAAATCATTAAATGTTACCATACGAAAGTCCAAAAGAGAGTATCTATTTACCTTTCCAGCAAAGATACTAAATATGGACCACTAAGAAGTCCTTGAGTTGAGAGCTATGGAGGAAAAATATCATTAATTCCAGCCCTTACTCAGTTAGAACGCTCCATCACCCAGCCACTTCAGATGAGGACTGTTGTCAACACACAAGACAGAATATCCTAAAAGTCTTAAATGGAAACGACACACTCCCCTTGCCAACAACCCCACCCGATGGGAGGAAAGCTTTGAAACTTAAAAATGAGGTGTATGCCTCTGATCCAATTCTTGAGCATCAGGTTGAGTGAAAATGAGGAAAATTTGGAATCCCTATGAGATCTACACGTACGCACAAAGGCAGATGTGTAAACACTTCCGTAATATTACCAACCAGTAACTTTCATCTCAAGAGCTTTCATTTAATATAAAGCATGAAAAACTGTTAGAGCCAGTGTTCTGACTACATACCACAAATATTGCATTCCAAAATGTATGGGGTTTACATCTATAAAGTCCTTTTTAGGAGTCTTATAAATCAACCAATGAAAATTAAATTATGATGTATAGCTTTTTTTAGTTTAAGTCTATTTTATTGTATTCTGTGATACAGTGAACACGTGTAGGCATTAGGAAGCCCTATTTCCTACTCCCAACCCCATCAGCAATTGGCCATGTAATCTTGCACATTATTCAAATCTTTGAGACTCAATTTCCTCATTTTTAAAATAGTGAAGGTGTACTAAATTAATCCTTCCAACTCCAAACTCCCAGATTCTATTCTGTTAACTCTTCAAAAGCACTGTACATATGGAATACATGGCAACCATTAATGAAAATATTTATCAGATGCCTTACCCCTTAATATGCCAGATAACAGAGGATTCATTCTGATTTCCTGGAACATAACAGCCACACACACAAAAGCACAAGTAATCAAATTCTGAGTCATAGAGACAACAATGCTAAAAAAAGAACACAGAGATTCCCGGCAAAAAGCCCTACTTAAGAAAACCAGATTATGAATATGTTTAAGGAGATCCCCAAATCGTCCTTCCAGAGCCTGCCCTGAGCTAGAAGCACAGCTCCAAAGACGGAATAAGCAGTTGGGGAACTGAGGAGGTTCTGGCTTCGCTTGGGCTTAGAGCACTGTCCTGTCTGAGGTGTTTGCCGCTCCACATCCCAGGCCCAACATCACAGGCAGGAAGACACTCTCGGGACCTGGTAAAGCACAGGCAAATGAGGAAAGGAAAGGATACCTAGTGGAAGCCCAGTGAAAAATACAAATTGATTCACAGAATCAAGGGCCCTCTTAGCCCTGTGGTCCTGGGCACTCAGCAGGGGCTGAGTGTTTCCAAGCTTCTAGTTTTGGTCATTAAAAGTTAGGAATATTTAAACATATAAAGATTAAAAAGTAATGTAATGCATCCAAACAATGAAATATTAAAAAATAATGTAACACTTCCAGACAAGGAAATATTACTCAGTGATAAAAGGAAATGAGCTATCGAGCCATGAAAAGACATGGAGAAAAGTGAAATGCATAATTGTTAAGTGAAGGAAGCCAATCTCTCACTGAAAAGGCTACATGCTATATGAGTCCACCTTTATGACCTTCTGGCAAAGGCAAAACTATGGAGACAATCAAAAGACCAGTAGCTGCCAGGGGTTAGGGTGGCGAGAGATGAATAGGCAGAGCACCAAAATATTCAGGGCAGTAAAATCACTCTATGATACTATGACAGTGGATATGTGCCAAGACCCACAGAATGCTCAGCACCAAGAGAGAACCCTCATGTAAACAACGACTCTGGGTGACAATACTGGGTCCGTGTAGGATCACGGATTGTAACAAATACACCACTCCAGTGGGAATGCTGATGATGTGCACGTGTAGGGTAGGGCTTCCGTGGGAACCGTCTGTCCCTTCTGTTCAATTTTGCTGTGAACCTAAAATCACTCTAAAAAGAAGTCTTCTTAAAAAACAATGATGTAGCAGACATCCCGATTGGCCTCAATTGCTTCAGCGCTCTCAGAAAAACAAAAAATAAAATGTTACAAATAAAGTCCCATATTCCCAGGCCATTCTGGTTCTTCCCTTTGGAGTTTAATATTCCCAGGCATGTTTTCGTCCTTTCACTACTTATATTCTAGTTGTGTGAGCTTGGACATGTTACCTAGCATCTCTGTGCCTCAGTTTCTTCAGCTGTACAATGGAGATAATAATAGTCCTACATGAAAGGATTAGTATATATGTTAGCCCTTATTACTATTATCATCCTCAAATAATAGATATTTTATATGTATTAAAATGTATTATCACAGCCTTTTACAACTTAATGTTTTCATTCAACACTTTACAGATAACCATATTATGTGAATAGATTAGTTTCATTTACTGTAGCAGCTATATAAGATTCTACTCTGTGAATATACTTCATATTGATCATTCCCCTACTGTTGACAGTTGTTTCCTCTGCTTTAATATTTATAAACAATGCAGTAAAAAGCATCTTTCTACAGTCCTTGTGGAAAATCTCCCTGTACCTGTATTTTTATAAGTGAGATGAACTGGGCCATAGAGTTCCTGCATCTTCAGCTCTATCACATACAGGCAGCACAAGGAAAATAAAAATGTTCCCCGAGATACTGAAACCCGGGCGTGGTCTCATATATGTCTGGGATCCAAACTTGTACTCTCTTTATGCACAGAAGCCCCCAAGCTGAGGAATTATCACATTTGGGCTGGCAGCCTCTCAGAGGCCTGGCAGACACAAACCAGAAACTGCTCTGGGCAACACTTCTGTAACTCGGGAATCTCATGGAAAAAGCTGCACTGAAGATAAGTTCATCACACACTAAAGAAGAGTGCTCATAAAAATGGCAAGCAGACAGAGAAACAAAGATACAGGATTAGCACCTGAAGAATCCCAGACGACAGAACAGGCATCTGGAACAGGCTTTCAGACACTTGAACTGGAGCAGGAGGACAGAAGGCTCCAACAAAACACAAATGGGTTGTTCCTGATGAGTTTGGATTCACACTTCTGGTCGTTTGGGGAAGAATCGGCGTTGGCCACTGTGGTGGGGTCGAACCCTGTTATCTCAGCTAACTCACAGTCAGACTTCCCCCAATCTCCCATCCCCATGGTTCCAGGTTAGGGTTTGTCACAAGTATCTGCATGATATTTGGAAGGTGATGTGAACTGGCAGTGCTAATGACGCCGTCTCTGCCCCTCCAATCTGTCCTCAATCTCCAGCCTCACGTCTGGCTTTTCTTCCCAACTGCCAGCCCTGTGCCCCCTGGGACTTCAGGCCTCTGTGATACAGGAGAAGCATCTTCCACAGACATCTACACCAGCTCCCCTCTGGGCCTTTATCCGTGACTTTTCTCTGTCTTCTAGCCATCCCCCTCTGCACCCCCAAGTCCCCAGTGTCTCCCAATATCAAGGCCCCTTTCCCAAAGCACACTAGTCGTCCTGCTTCTCTGATCAAACACACACTGACAGCAGTTCAAAAAGAACTGAGCAAAACAAAACTATAGACAACTGTTAACTTCAGGAAAGATATGAAGTTGCACTGGAAAGGAAACATACCCAGAGTATACACAAAATCTCAGCTGGGAATAATATTTACATAATACTAATAATGTACACACTGAATAAGGAACTAATCAAAACTGGGACCTAACTCTCTGAGGCAGATGAGGGCAGGGAAGCGTGGGTTAGAAGAGTCAAGGGGCGGGTGTGTGAAAGTCCATTGCTCCTTCTCCACAGAGGAAAGTCAGCAGTCTCCACATAAAATGGAAAAGCCAGGAGAGAGCAAGGAACTCAGAGAATGGTAGAAATATGGGCGCCACAGCCTCAGATCACAGAAAGCAGTTGCCCTGGGCAGTAGGCATGGAAGTGGGGCTACCTGGGGCAGAGACTGCAGTTGCTGCTTTGTTATAAGCATAGAACATTTGATTTCTTAAAGCTTTCTACAAAAACAAGTACAACGTTGACTGGAAAAGTAAAACTAAATGGAAACAACAAAATCTGAAGCCCTCAGCCTTCAGTGGGAATAAGCAATCACCCTCCTTTCCTCTACCCAACCCCTTCTCTGAGGAAACAACTCGAGCTCCTAACAGTCTTCATTTCTAGCACCTGGAGATTTCCTTTTTTGGGGATTACTAACTTTATTGAGATCAATTTACTTATAGCACAATTCACTCACTTAAAGTGTACACTTCAATGGTTTGTAGCACATTTACAGAGTTGCACATCCATCACCACAATCGATTCTAGAACATTTCCATCACTCCAAAAAGAACCCCCCTACAGTAGGGCAGGTATTCCCATGCCCCCTGCCTCCAGCTCCAGGGAACCACTAATCTACTTTCTGTCTTTATATGCCTATTCCAGACATTTCATATAAATTGAATCATATATCATGTGGTCCTTTGTGACAGGATTCTTTTACTTGACATGTTTCCAAAGTTCACCCATGCTATAGCACATGTCAGTAAGTCATTCCTTTTAGGGTCAAATAATATTCCCTAGTATGAATACATCACATTTTTTAAACCCCATTCATCAGTGGATGAGCATTTGGGTTGTTCCCACTTCTTGGCTATTCTGAATGCTGCTGCTATAAACATTCATGCACAAATTTATGGGTAGACACCTTTTGAATTCTCTTGGGTCTCCAGGAGTGGAAATGTTGGGTTTACATAGTAACTCCATGTTTAACCACTTGAGGAACTGTGGGAGAAACTGTTTTCACAGCAGCTGCACCATTTTCCATTTCCACCGGCAGTGTATGAAGGTCTGATTCCTTTATATCTTTGCCAACATGTGTTCTTATCTTTTTAAAAAAATTTATTCTGTCCTCCCTATTGGGTGTGAAGTGGCATCTCATTGTGGTTTTGTTTCCCTGAAAGTTAAATCCTCTTCTTTCTTGCAAGATCAATTATTTATTTATTTTAATTTTCGAGTTTGGCATGTCACTCTATCACCCAGGCTGGATTGCAGTGGCACAATCACGGCTCACAGCAGCCTCAAACTCCTGGGCTCAAGTGAACCTTCTTCCTCAGTCTCCTGAGTAGCTGGGACTACAGACATACGCCACCATGCCTGGCTAATTTTTTAATTTTTTGTAGAGATGAGGTCTCGCTATGTCACCTAGGCTAGTCTCGAACTCCTGGGCTCAAGCAATCCTCCCATCTCCATCTCCCAAAATGCTGGGATTATAGGCATGAGCCACCCACCACATCCGGCCTCAATTATGCATGTAAGTAAATGTTTGCTATTCTTACTTAGCATTTCTAGTCATTTTTATCAGTAGGTATTTCACATTAACTTAATCTGCCATCTTGGGAAAAAGTAAAGTCTCCCTGTTTGTTACATTTTAGTTTTATTTGAACTAAACTGTACATCTTAGTAATAATCATGACATATACATGGGCAATAGCTTGAAAGGGCTTCAGAGTCAGACACAGCTGCTCTGAAATCCCAGCTCCATTCCCAACCAACACTGTAATCTGGGCCAATTACTGAACCTCACTTTCTTCAAATGTACAATGGGGATAAAAACATCTTTCTCAAGTAGGTGTTGTAAAGATGAAATAAGATCATATATGCAAGTATTATGCTTGAGGAATGAAGATTCCCAAAATGGCAGCTATGGAATACAATTTAATATTTGCTCCACCAACACAGTGTCCTAGGAGGAAGGAGACATTAGTCTCATTGAAACATGTGAAAGCCAGTGCTCAGAAAAATTAAAACACAAAACAATCAATGGCAGGGGAGACTTCAAATGCAGGTCTTCTAACAAACTTAAGAGTTTTTGCCACTACACCATGACTACGATGGAGGGTTTTTATTAGAAATAATAATAATGACAATAGTAAAACTTACATACCAGATGCCAGACACTCTTCTAAGTGCTCTATATAGATTCATTTTTTTCAACTCTCAAGACAATCATTATGGGAAGGCACTATTATTATTCTCATTTTTTAAGTGTGGAAATCAATGCAAAAAGTAGTTAAATAACTTGTCCAAAGTCCTCCAGCTGACACGTGGTCCGGCCCAGAGTTTGTCCTCTTAATCAATGCCTCTCCCTAACTGCCTCCCCCCGCCCCCATTCTTAGTCAATGCCTCTCAATCTCAGATTTGTTTTTTTTCATAATTCAAACATGAACCAATCTAAGTACTTCTTGGCTCCCAAATACTATCAGCTTAAAGGTTATGCTTTCTATCACTTAAACCTGTGCTGTCCCAATACAGTAGTCACTGGTCACATGTGGCTATGGAATACTTGAATGTCTCCATCCATACCACCCTGAACACGCCTATCACATCTGAACTTGGAAATATGTCCAATCTGAATTGACATGTGCTGTAAATACAAAATATGAATCAAATTTTAAAGAGTTGGTACTAAAAAGCATGTAAAACACCTCATGAGTTGCTTTTACACTGATTACCTGTTGAAATGAATATATTAGGATATATTGGGCTAAATAAAATGTATTACTAAAATTAATTTATCCATTTCATTTTACTTTTTTTAATGTGGTTAACAGAAAATTTTAAATTACAAATGTTATCTGCATTTGTGGTTTACATTATAATTTCTATGGACAGGCCTGGTTTAGATTGCTCAGAGAAGTTTGATCTGATCAAAAGTATTCAAATGCTTTTGTCCAAGTACCTCTAAAAAAAATACTTAAACTACATACCCCCTCATACCCACTGAGAGAACGCATCACCTAAGACTGAGGATGGGGTGCGAAGGATGTGGTAGCAAAAGGGCAATGAGGAAGGGAAGGGGAAGGAGAGCTGGCTTACAGCCTGACCCCGAGGGGCATCCTAAGGCAGGTCATGTAACTGCAGAGAGGAGGACAGGCAGAGGGTGATCTAGAAGCCGATCCCCATAAAGCCATGTACCCAGGGTGCACCTTGAGGCGTCTTCCTGTAAGCTCAGAGGTGCAAGGACCCAGTGTGTAGACAGCTGAGTCTGATGCAAAGGCCAAATGCCAGTCCCTGGTAAAAACGGAGCAAGCCCTTCCTTCCTGGCCCCAGCCTGGCAGAGATCTGTTCTCCAGTGACAGTGCCCAGTAATACCAGACAGGCCCTCCAAGTGGCGGGCTCGCCTCTGCTTGTGCACACCCTGAGACACAGCCCAGTAGGAAGCGTGGCAAATTCTAGCACCCTCTGTAGCCCTCACGCCTGCTGTTTGGTCTTTCTGTCCATCCCGGGCCATGACCCAAAGTGTTCAACTTAATCCTAAAATACACACATTCCACCACATGAAGTCTCAGGACTCAACGGATTCCCTTCAACCTTCCATAGATAACATTCCCTTACAGTTTTGTTTTACTAAACAGGCCAAACTTTCAGGTTGTTGTTGCAGGAGTTAGGGCTTGTTAGTTAACATTCTCATTGATTTCAAAAAGTCCAGGGGCCCTGAGGAGTATCTTGGCATCCAAACTCTGAAACTCAGCCCAAGAACAAATGATCCTTTTCACCTTCTCTTCCCACAAGGTATGGGAATAACAGCAGTTTAAAAGTAAAGACACTGTGCTTTCCAGCTAACCTGGAGATGGTCTGCACCAAAAGCAAGAGAGGAACAGGGCCCTAGAACATCCTGCCAGAGAGAAAGAATGGCCCCGTGCTTCCTTGCTCGTTTAGCTCACAAAGCAAGGAGACAGGCTGCTGTGCCTCTTGCCACATCAGCACTAAGAAGGGCTCCTTGTTTAACTTTTCCGTTTTCAGGGACATTACAACTGCATCCGCTAAATAAAATAACCCCACCAGGTTTTCAGGTAAATTGAACCACGGAGAGGGCGTTTTTTTCCCCCTTGGTGCCAAGTGGCAGGTTTACAAGCAGAGAGCAGATGATGAATACACGTAGACAGATGGGGAGACAATAAGGACTGAAACTATTAGTGCCTGGATTTTTAACTGTAAAACTGTTGGGTTTGTTTGGATAAACTCAGGATAAGGCAGAAATACTGATTTGTTCACTCTTGTTGCCAAACCCAAACCAATATTTACAAACCATTTTGCTGAACAAAGTTCATTTCAGCTGACATCAGAGGCATATGCCACATATTACAGGAGTTTAATGCCTGCGTCCAGTGATGTCTGCTTCATATAACAGACAACTATATCCCATCAACATAGATAAACCAGTTTTTTTTAAAAAGAGAAAAGATACATAATTTTAGAACCTTGGGAAATATGGAATATACTTAAGGGAAAAAAAGCTCCAAATGATCTGCCTTAGGTATTTCCTATACCAATTATTTTTTTCCTATACAGTTCCTGGGCGGGTACAGTGAGCTGCAAATAAGTCTCCATTTGAACCCTGTGGGGTAGGCCTCTCTTGCATCCTAAGATCTGAAGTTGAAATGTACATGACCCTCCCTGAATTAACCAGTCTAACACACGCCTGAATTCTGCTGATGTTTCATTTGTTCCTTTCCCACTTTGGAGTCAAGAAACCAAGACCAGTGAGACAGTCTTCAAAGCACGGGCAAAAGGATGATAATCTCCCTTCACTAAACTTACTTCAGCAGGTGAAACTATTCAAAGAAGTCTTAATTATGGCCTGTAACATGGAAATGTTTAGCTAAGCCTGCATGAGCCCACCATGGGTGACACAGAATAAACTTCTGAGAGGGGTACTCTCCTCCCTACACACGCCAACAACATGGATCCTCTCTATAGAGAGCTTTCCATTAGCTGGAGAGATTTATTCTTTAGCTCCAGATCAACTGAAGCTACTTCCCATGAGTTGCCAACAACATTAGAGATTATTCTTTAGAACATTTCCAACTCTGTTCATGATGATATTTTCTGGAATCTATATTACTAATAATGCCCTGAAAGTCATTTTCACATATCCTTGTTTTCTTTGAAAGAATCTGATAATATACAATGGCAAGATGCAATGAAGTCTAATTCTGTATAACTGTGTTAGCACTGCTAGAGTTAGTAGCTTAGAATATAGCATACATACACACGTATGTATAATAAATATGTATGTGTATATGCAAATAATGTATGAGTATAGGTATATATGTTCTAGAATGCTAATTTCAATTGGTCTAAACAAAATCAAGCAACGGGTTCACATGAGAATGCCGTAGTAGTTTTCATGAATGTGAATTCTGCGTCTAAAGACAAATTCCCAATATATGGGGGTAGCCTGTGCTGTCTTAGGCTTAACACATGGAAAAGACAGTATGATATGAATGTTAACTGCTGGGGTGTATAAAACTTTGTGGAAAATAAAATATTTGCATGCCCATTTACATTATTACATCCACCATATGTAAGTAACGAGGCTTGGCACTTTTTTTCAGTGAGCCCTCACAACCTCCTATCTATTGTAGATGGCATCATCTCAATTTATAGAGGAGGAATGGGCTCAGCTGCAGCAACACAGGAATTCAGGTCCTTTGACTCCACTTTCTGTATTACAAATAGAGAATAATTAAAAGCCATCATAAAAACTGAGCCAGGATGAATAGGAACTGAATTGAAGGGAGGGCTTAAGGAATGGTGAAGTCTAAATAGGAGACTCAAAACAAATAGAAATAGAGAAGTTGGGACTGGGAAGAGCAGGGGTGTTGAGAGACTGGAAAGTCTGGGGTGCATAAGAAGTGGTGGGAACTGGCAAGAAGGCCAGGAAGCATATAGGATTGAGATGCTGGCAGCCAATGACTGAGGTGGTGAAATGAGCGGCAGACGCAGCAGTGGGAGTGGAGGCAGGGGTCCTTCCCTACTCCCCACACCTGGCGAGAAAGCCTCCAGGACCAACACTCTCATCACATTTGAGACCATATTGTCACTGGCAAGCAAATATTGAATTGCCAAACCCCAAACACAGCCCTATGGGAAAACAGCTCAGCACCAAAATTGGTCACATCTACCTTTAGTTTGTTACAATACACTTTTTTCTATAAGCACCCTTCATAAATACCCTTATTCAAAACTTGCCATCATGACTAATAAAATACTAAACAATAATTCCAAGGCTGAAAAATCTTAGTTGTTGAATTGTCCTAGTGAACTGTAGAATAAAGCATAATCAGGAAGAAAATAGTCACTGGTTTTTCACAAATCACTTTGTTTCTTTCTTGTCCTCTCCTGAGATAATGTCAAATCAAGTTTTTGGCTTTGACATCCAGTTCAATATGCTACCATGTCCCACCCATGGATAACCCTCAGCAAGATCACTAATAAGCAAGCAGGACCTTTTCTTCCTGGCTTTCCACTGTGATTTTTGTCAAATGTGAAAAGTGGCCACTTCTTTTTGAATGAACAAATGAAACTTTTTAAAAAACAAACAAACAAATAAACAAGATCTCGCTCTGTCACCCGAGCTGGAGTTCAGTAGCGTGATCACGGCTTACCAAAGCCTTGAACTTCAGGACTCAAGTGATCCTCCCACCTTAGCCTCCCAAAGTGCTGGGATTATAGGTGTAAGTCACTGTAACCGATCTAAGGAAGCGTTTTTCTATCCAATACAAGCATATAGAATACTTTCAAAACTATTTGATGAGAATGGATGGACATCTATGATAACTGGTTTTATGAAGTACTAACTGTAAGCAGATATCGTGCCTGATGCTGTCTACACATTATCTACCATATGAAGTATTATTTACTCTTGATTTTCAGATTGGAAAGAGTGGCTTAAAGAGGTTTGCTAGGTCATCCATGGTTACACAGTCAGTAAATAATTGAGCTGGAATCTGTACCCAGCACATACACTCAAAGAGCCACGCTCTTCCCCGTGCCTCAGTTCTCAGCATGATTGTCCAGTGGGGCTGACCCCTTCCAGCACTCGAGCAGCCACATTCAAAATCCTCAGACAACAGCACAGAGAGGCAAAGCACACACTCCTGATCCACTTCTTTCCTCTAAAAGCCCACACACATAACTAGTGAAGCCTGGCTGGTCTGGCAGAACGCTCACTAAAAAGCCCTACAACTGCTATTTCTGTGTGAAACGTCTAGTTCCACTTAAATGGGAAAGTGGGTTTTCTATGAGGAAAGTCTATGCTCTCATGCCAAATTCTGAGGAAAAATGACCAGATTTCAGGTCATTATCGGTTGTCCCAGTCTAGCTTAGTAACTGGAGGAAATTAAGAATGGTGAAAAGTCACAATACAGAGAACTGAAAAATTATTAACCTTATTGCCTTTCATTAGCTCATATCTGGTAGAACTTCACAGCATAAATTTGTAGGTAATGGGATAGGAAATACTCACTTTAAAATAAAAAAAAACTTCAATTTGAATTAAATATAAAGGGTTGAAGTCTTCCATTTGCTCTTAGCTGAAGTAGCCATCATCCGTAAAGACATGAGGTAAGAAAGAACATATCAAATAAAAAGGACAATTGAACTGATAGCCACAATCTTTCCTCTCTGAACAGAGAGACACATTTCATAGAAACCTTGGAGCTGGGTGTGCCAGGGACTGTTCCCTATAGACCTTGGGGCCCCAAAGGCAACTTGGCAAGGAGACCAAAGCAGGGAGTCAATAATATGACCGTAAAACCCCACCAGGTTTTGTGTTGCCTCCCATGACACAATTCAAGTTTTCTGTTTCCAATCATCCTTTCTATACCTAATAAAGATTCTGATTGCTCAGGCCTCATAACCTTCACACAGAAGAACAGACTATATATGATCTCTAGGGCCAGCTGGTTTTAACATAAAACATTCTCCATAGTGAATGCCCATAATTTCAGGGGATATAACAACAATAAAAAGATTATATTTAGGGCTTGACTAAAGAAATTTCCCATTTTTGGGGCTGGGCGCAGTGGCTCAAGCCTGTAATTCCAGCACTTTGGGAGGCCGAGGCGAGAGGACTGCATGAGCCCACGAGTTTGAGACCAGTCTGGGCAACTTGGTGAGACCTTGTCTCTATAATAAGTAAAAAAAATAGCCAGGCATGGTAGCATGTGCCCGTAGTTCCGGCTATTTGGAAGGCTGAGGTGAAAGGATCACCTGAACCCAGCGGGTCAAAGCTGTGGTGGCCGTAAGTGTGCCACGGCACTCTAGCCTGGGTGACAGAGTGAGACTCCAACAACAACAACAAAAAGTTCTCCATCTTTTAAATAAATCTGCTTGGCTCCCTTTCACATAGCATGTCATGGCACGAATGCCCACACTGCTGATGGTCCTTGGTTCCATGTGTCTAGACTCACTTCATTAGATCCGCTGTCAGGCTGAGGTTTCTATCTCTGTAGGACACCTTGCTGAGAAGACACCCACAAGGCCTGACGTGTTTATTGCATCATTTTTTTATGAACGTGCACTGGGAGGACAAAAACAGTATCACAAGGCAAGCCCTTAATTGTCTCTGAAAACCATGCTCTTAATTCCCTGTCTTTTGAATAAAGAAATTGATATTTACCCATCGGAGGGCATGGAACCTATTAAATACTTGCCTGGTTGGTTGAGTTAATCTACAGCCCATCAACCTATGCATTTTATTCAGTGCTTATTTAAAATGCATTACTGCTTCCCAAGAGAAAGCATATATACCTTAATACTGGAAAGTACTTTATAGTTTGTAAGAAATCTTTTTTAATGGATCATAAGTTAAACAAAGAAGATATATTGCTTACACTGTTTTACAAATATAAAAAATTAGATTTGCTCAAGTTCACTCAAGGACTAAACCAAGAACCCAAATCTAGATCTTCACACACTTAGACCAAGGCACCTTCTACTGCAACTCACGACCTAGAGAGGTAGTAAAGGCCAGTGGTTAAGAGTGAGGCATTTGATTTTACACTAATTAGGTAAAAATGTTGGTTCTACCATTCCCTGTTGTGAGCTCATACAAGTTTCTTAGCCTCTGTGCCTCAATTTCCTCATCTGTAAAATGAGGACAAAAGTAGCTACAACATGATCACAATGAGGATCACTTGCGTCAATATGTCATAAAAAATTTTAACAGCATCCAGTACAGACTAATCTTCCCATAAATGTTATGTCTTCATTGCCATGTGAGGTGGCTATCTGAGAGCTTGTCCAATACCAGAACCACAAATAAATAAGGATCATTGTAATATGATGGAGAGTACTAGGTTCAGATCCTACTTCGTCATATGATACTGGAAGAATGTTTTTAAAAAACATTTTAATTAATATACCAGACTCTGCAACTGGAGAGAGGCATGCCTACTGACCTTTAAGAGACAAACTACTGTGTTGTGAACAGTTTATATGGGGGGGATCCCAAAAAACTGGGATTTATTTATTTAAAATTGTATATTTATTCTTACACATTTAATCTTCAGTCACCTTCAAAGTACTCTCTGTCTGATGCAATATACCTATTGAGATGGTTTTTCCACTGCTAAAAACAGTTTTTGAACTCATTAATTTTGATGCCTGTTAGTGCTTCTGTCACTTTTTGTTTCACCTCTTTCATATCAGCAAAACATTTCCTCTTCAGAATTTTATCATCTGGGGAAACAAAAAAAAAGTTGCTCGGGCAAGAATGGGTGAATGGGGAGGGTACAGCACAGGAGTCATGCCATTTTTGGTCAAAAAACAGCTGAACACTCGGTGTGATATGGACAGGGGCACTTATATAAATCCCCCATCATGAAATGGGAAAAAGAGTTAAAAGAATCTCCAAAAAAAATCCACTGAAGCCACACACAGCATCTCCAAAACACTAGCTGGTATACTGATGCCGATGGGTTCCTAGAACATTTACCTAGTGGGGTACTACAACAGGCACCCCCTCCAAAAAATAATTTCCATTTTTGGGGGGATACCCCCTCCTACAGAAGTTCATGTGGTAGGGACTGTGGATGGCCTCTAAGACCTGAGAGTGACATCTGGCCAACAAAATGTGGAACCCTTAGTTGAATTCTGCCAACAGTCTTAACACACTTGGAAGCAGATTCCTCCCCATCCAAGCTTCCTGAGAGAACACAGCCCTGTTGACACTCTACAGCCTTGGAAGACCTTAAGAGGGTTCTTGGGTTCACATTTAGACATGAGACATGTCCAGATTCCTGACCTACAGAAACTGGGAAATAAATGCATATTGTTTTTAAAAATGTAATATACCAACCAAAGGAAATATTTTGTAAATAAAGAAGGAAAAAAAGTTACCCATTATCCTTCTGTGCTAATCCAATGATCATCCCGGACACTTTACAACTGAATTGTTCACTCCATGGTAGTACATATATTCTTCAGATGCATTTATTTACCCTTTTGGGGGAGGGGGTGGAGTCAAGTTTTCACTTTGTCGCCTAGGCTGAAGTGCAGTGGCACAATCTCGACTCACCACAGCCTAAACCTCTTGGGTTGAGGCAATCCTTTTGCCTCAGCTTCCCTGGGACTACACGCATGTGCCACCACACCTAGCTAATTTTTTAATTTTTTTATATAGACAAGGTCTCACTATATTGCCTAGGCTTGATACTAATGAGCTCAAGCGATTCTCCTGCCTCAGCCTCCCAAAGTGCTGGGATTATAGATGTGAGCCACTATGCCCAGCCAACATTTTTTTTTTAATGGATGTATAATTTTCTATGAAGAAGGTAAAGCAAAATTATCTAATCAGCCTACTACTGTTGGACATTCATGAGGCTTTTAATATTCTACTGTATAAATAAAACACTACTATACTATCCATACAAGCAGGTCCACATCTTTATTTTTTGAACCATATTTTGGGATGCCTTCAGGAGGCAATCTGGTGAAAATTACATGTCTCCAAACAAAATATATGATGTCTTTCTAAGCCAATTTCAATGATACTATAATTATTTAAAGTATTAGCTTTACCACACATTTTGCAGTTGTGCATATATATACATTTTTTGAGTTGGAGTCTCACTCCGTTGCCCAGCCTGGAGGGCAGTGGCATGCTCACGGCCACCCCAGTGTCGACCTGCTGGGCTCAGGCAATTCATCTGCCTCAGCTTTCCAAGTAGCCAGAACTACAGGAGCATGCTACCACACCTAATTTTTTATTTATTATAGAGAGACAAGGTCTTGCCAAGTTGCCCAGGCTGGTCTCGAACTTGCAGACTCAGGCAATCCATTCGCCTCGGCCTCCCAAAGTGCAGGGATTACAGGCTGAGCCACCAAGCCTGGCTGATATTTTTTTCAAATAGGAAAAAATGGCACTCTGAGGTTTTAACTTACATTTCTTTAATTACCAGAGTAAGTAAGTTTAAACATTCTTCTACACATTTGTTTCAACTTACTGCTTCCTCTTTAAAAAATGATCTTAGAGTAAGTTGTCTAGCCTCTCTGGGACTCTCTTTCTTCATCTCCAAAGTGCAGATAATAGCATGTAGTACACACTATTGCTGTGAAAATCAAATACAATCATTTAAGTGAAAATATTTATGAAGTCTGCCACAGAGCAGTTGCTCAGCTTAGTGAAATGAATAAATCAATGAATAAGTGGCCAGTTAGATAAAACCATACAATGGCCAACAATGTTAATCTAATGTTTATATGAAATGTAAGCACAGGACACATCATAGGAATCAAGTGAAATTTTCTAGGCAACATTCAAAAGATGACATGTTGACTGAAAAAGGAGGAAGATGTCCCTGCTGTCTTTCCCATAAGCCCTGCCAACCTTGAGAGCAGATTCACAGAAAGAGGCCTCACAACTCCATGTACCTCCGCACCTTCCTTTCATACTTTTCCTCTCCAGTATCAAGGGGGCCTACGAGGTAAAAGCTCCACCTCTGCTGGTAACTAATTCTTCAGCCATTAAAAGCACCGATTCCAGGCTCCTCTGTTGGTTGTTTCAACAGGATAGAAAAAGAAATACAGGGTGTCCTTTTACTACTCGAGGGGAAAACCATTATCTATATGACCCAAAGGAAAATTGTAGTGAAAAGCACTTAATAAATTACAAAACTGCTATGTAACTGAAAGGCATCATCTTCTCTCCTTGGAGGTAGAAAAGCCAGAAGGACCCATAAATTATTAGTCTAATAACAAAAAGTATGATTTAGAACATCAAAGTTAAAACTAAATTAGCTCCATAAAATGACCTACATGGGTGTGAACTTGGTCCTACATTCCAGTTTCTGATGAAATATTCTGCAGCTCTTGCTCACAGACAGAGCTCTTTGGAGGCAGAATGCAAACGTTTTTATATTTCTGGTATTCAGAATCTTTTCCAATATCCACAACAGTGGTTAAAAAATGGAAGCAAATAATAAACATGAATGAAAAGCATCATTCCTCTGCCTACCAAGTGACCAGCAGTACAGATCTTCAAATCTCTCTGATGCCAACGGCAGCTGTTTGAAGGAGAAAAAGCCTCCAAAAATGGATCTGATTGCAACACTTCATCACAAGTGGAGCCTCCACAATGGTTTATCATTTACTCGGTAAAAACAGATAGTCAAACATTGGCCAAGTCCCGTGAAAGGCATCCAGAAAGTTGTCCTTGCTTACTGCACTGCACATAGTTGAAAAGTTATGCAGAAGCTTCATGATCCCTTATGAAACAGAGGTGCCCTCCAGGACTGGGTCATTTTGCTTGTCCTTTAGAAAAAGTCGTGAGTCAGACCCTAGGCATGAGGGCAGGAGAAATGGTTCCAAATGAGAAACAAGAGATGCCAACTTAAAAACTAAATCCAAATGTATATGTTATAAGCACTCTTAGGAGCAACTCTCTACACAGGAGAACATTTATGGTCCCAAAATCATCTTAGGATTACTAAATGAAAAATATAAAGTACATCAAACTAAATTTTTTTAATGATTCTGATAATAATAAATGCTCTTCATACTAAAGTTAGGCTACTTTCTAAATCACAGTACTAAGTTAGTCCAGTTTTTTAACATGCCAAAAGCACAACTCCTAGCACGGACAGAAAAACTGCCCATGAAAATCCTTAAAAGTTTAAGAAGCTGAAACAATCATGCCGAGAGTACTGTCACTGTGGCCTGAGACACTGCAAATTATGTGTAGAAGTAAGATGCAGATGACTCAGGCTGCAATTTGTGCAGACACAGGAAGGAATTTCTTCTAACTATTCAAGTGCTCAATTATAAGTGTTTGCAACCAGGGGCATTAAGCTGTCACAGCTAGGAGACCCACAGAAACTGTTATCCTAATCCTCTCCTTGTACGGCAGGTAACAGAGCCCCCAAAAAGTGAACTGATGTGTTCAAAGTTTCTTAATGACTTGAGATGAACCAGTAAGTCCAGGAAAGAGAATGGACATTAAGCCTGTTTGTGACACACACATTTCTGCAGCCTTATCATGAGGTTGTTGTGATCAGAGAACTGCATAAGTAACTGAGGGCAAATGTGAAATAATTTGGTTCTTTCTTTCTCCCTGTTCATTCCAGACTCCACATTTCCTACTGAGACAGCCCAGATCCCTAACACTCAGTGGCCTCTCTCCAGATCTTCCCCAGAGGAGCACCACAGCACTGAAAGCCAATGCACAAGGCCATGGTTTTGGCATCCTGCTCCTTCTGTTCTCAATCCCCTCTAGAGCCAGAACTGGAGGACCACGGCACCAGATTCCTCTTGGGCCGTCATGATCACAAGGAGCACGGGTAGTAGATGAAGCTGGTCTTGCTTGAAATGCAGACCTTCTTTCTGCTAATCAGCTTATGGCTGGTTTGGCCATCTGAACAACTCTGTGTGACACAATCCATCTTTTTAGTTTCTTCTCCACATAAGTGTGTGAGTCTGTGGGTATGTGTCTTGTGGTGCTCGTTGCTATATGTGGAAATGGAGGGGGGTTACGTGTGTGTATACTGTAGAAGTTGCTGCTTTTTGGAAACGAGGACCAGGACCTCCAACATCCTCCCTTCTGATGCCATTTAGCAACTTGAGGATACAACTTACGAACCTGAGCGCCATACAAGAACAGTTGGTGATTGCTTGCAATGTAGAACTGCTTTATCTCCAAATCACCTTGAGTGTGGATCAAACTAACATTATGAGGAAGAAAGAAAAATACCCTTGTGCACTTTTTCCTTAGATGTTAAGTACCATTGGAGAGTCCCTGACTGCTAAGCACCAAGAAACAAAACCGTTTCATAATAACACTTTTAAAAAAGAGAAGGCTGTTAAGTGTTTAAAGAGCCACTACAATATGATATTCTTCCCAGCTTATCACACCTATGTAAATAGCATCATTGGAAAAAAGAAAAAAAAAACAATTTTAAAATCAAGACTATCTTATCCCGTTCTGGCATCAAAATATTTAATTGCATTTTTTTTAATGCTGTGCATAAGGAAATGGTTTACCTTCCAGCATTTTCTGCAGACTGTTCCTCATGACATGGATGTTCTCTATCCCGATAAACTGAAACTTGATATTGGAATAATTGTCTTCATTCTCATAGCCTTTCCCTGCAGCACGATTTGCCATTGCATTAAGCTGCAGTGGTCAGCAAAACAGAACAGTCATCAATTATATTCAGGACATGAAACAACCACAACATTTCATGGCTACCCATAAAAACATTCCAAAAGATGCTCAGAAATAGAATATGCTTTAAATCCTGGGAACACTATACTGAACTACATTGTTTCAAGCACTCAAGCCAAGCTTATATTCAACAGCATGATTGTTGGTGTGGGTTACATTTTCTTCACTGGGAAGCATTCTGTAGATAAGCCCTTCTAGAAACGCCTCTGCAGTTCCCTGTCAAAGATACCATACTGAATGTGGAATTCTGTGATACAGCCAAGTTGCCCAATTTAATAACACACATTACAACCTGTAGGTTGGCAGAAGAATGCCTACAGAAACAGCTGTCAATATAAGGCTCTATAAGTTATATTATCATGTCTTCCAGTATGCTATTGCCAATATACATGTTTTCAAGTAGGAATGGCTGCATCATCGTAATTTGCAAACAAGGATACCCCAAATACCCAACTAAACCTGAGCAGGAATCACTGAATAAAATTAAGGGAGGGAATGAAGAAGCTAATTCTCCAGAGACATTTCCTCCAGCCATCTCATTTATATCTAGAGACCTATTAAGTGAACTTTTTGATAACTTTCATTATCTTAACTTTACATATGAGAAGTTGGAGTTTCTTAATATTAACTGGGTTAAGTGATAAATTTCTTTGAAGAAATGTATTAAACCCCAAATCTGGCCTTACCCTGGAGAGTTAAAATCATGAAGGAAACAAGTCCTGCTTATCTGGGAAATATACAGATTTCTAGAATAGACATATTACTGCTAACACTCCATTCTTGCTGTTTTACTAAGCAGGTCATCACATCTCAGAAAACAGTATTCACTGGCCATTCTCTCATACTGCTTACAAAGTACAGGAAGGCTTTCCCAAGTAGAGAACCTATGCCAGGGACCCACTACCAGAAGAAAAAAAAGTCTGTTTTAAGACCACAATGCAGAGCAGTACTTTTCAAAAAGCTAAGTTAAAAGAGCTGAGTTGGCCAGGCTTGGTGGCTCAGCCTGAAATCCAGCACTTTGGGAGGCCAACACAAGTGGATTGCCTGAGTCTGTGGGTTTGAGACCAGTCCAGGCAACTTGGCAAGACCTCATCTCTACAAGAAATCAAAAATTAGTCGAACGTGGTAGCACACACGTAGCTCCGGCTACTTGGAAGGCTGAGGGAGAAGGATCGTCTGAGCCCAGCAGGTGGATGCTGGGGTGGCCATGAGCGTGCCACTGCACTCCAGCCTGGGTGACGGAATGGGACTCCACTTAAAAAAAAAAATACACATATTCTTTGACCCAGATCTCCTACTTCTGAGAATCTGACAAAATTAAAAGTACCAGCATATGCCGGGCACGATGGCTCATGCCTATAATCCCAACACTTTCAGAGGCGGAGGCGAGAGGATTGCCGGAGACCAGGGGTTTGAGACCAGCCTGGGCAACGTGGTGAGACCTCGTCTCTGCAATAAAAAATTTTTAAAAAGCCAGGCTCGGTAGCTCAGCCTGTAATCTCAGCGCTTTGGGAGGCTGAGGTGAGTCGATTGCCTGAGCCTGCAGGTTCGAGACCCGCCTGGGCAACTTGGCGAGACCTCATCTCCACAATAAATCAAAAAAATTAGCTGGGGTGGTAGCATGCACCTGTAGTTCCAGCTACTTGGAAGGCTGAGGTGAAAGGATTGCCGGAGCCCAGCAGGTCGAGGCCGCAGTGGCCGGGAGCGGCCACTGCACTCCAGTCTGGGCGACTGAGTGAGACTCCAACTCAAGAATAAAAAAACAATAATAATAAATAATTAGCTGGGCGTGGTGGTACATGCCTGTAGATCCAGCTACTTGGAAGGCTGAGATGGAAGGATTGCCTGAACCCAGCAGGTCGAGACTGCAGTATCTGTGAGCATGCCACTGTACTTCAGCCTGGGTGACAGAATGAAACTTCAACTCAAAAAAAATGAAAAAAGTACCAGCTTAATAGAACATGTTCAAACATATTTCTTGCAATTTAAAAAATAATAGTAAAAAATTGAAAACCCATGAGTATTTCAGTAGAGCAATGGCAAAATAAGTTAGGGTCTATTTATTATTTATGGCCTGGACTACTACCAGACAACAAGAAAAAGGGCATAGATCATACCGTATCTATGCAGATGCTCCTTGACTTACAACAGGGTTACATGCTGATAAAGCTATTTTAAGTTGAATATATCTTAAGTCAAAGATGCATAGCTGCCTGGGAGTGGCACTTGCTTCCTTGGCCTAGTTTTGCAAGAGAACTACGGTTGCCACTGTATGTATATGGCTTTCGAACACTGTAAAGTCAAGCTATTGTAAATCAGAAACCCTCTGTGTATAGACTAGGAATCGGCCCCTGACACATAAAGTGGAAAAAGTAAGCTGTGGAATAATATTCATACAATCATCCATCACTTTAAAAACAATCCAACTTACAGATATGTATTTATGCTTATGCATGTTTACCAAGCAGAATAGAAATGAAACAATATACCAATTTCTGCAGCCGTTACAGCAGAAAAACAGCACGTGGCATGTGGGAGGGGAATACTATCTATTCTACTTTAGATACCCCTGTATTTTTTCATAGTTACAAAGAACAAATATTAAGTTTGCAAAATTGAAATATTAGGAATAAAATGTATTAGAAGTGAGAAATAAGACAGCACAGGGCAAGTCATTGCCTTAGGCACTCAGGCTGGCCTACACCTCACATTTCAGTAGCTCCATGACACAGCTCACAGTCGGGCACTGTTCCCAGTCAACAAAAGAGTGTCACCTTTCTCCCATGCATGCTATGAGAATAAAGGGTTTATCCTTAATCAAGAAAAAACTACTAAAATAATGGTATTTTTAAGACAACACATGCTCATGCTTTTAAAATTTTCAATACTTTAAGGGGAAAGTTTTTCTTAAATGATCTACAGACATTCTTCTAAAACTATTATAAATTATCATTGCTTGGTACAACTATTTTTCAAAGCGGTTGGCTCATCCTTTACAAAAAGCTTCATAAAAGAGAACAAATTAATAGGACATATGCAAGTATCCTTATGTTACATGAACCTTATGTTTATTCTGTATCTTAAGTAATTTAAGTTAAGCCTACTCACCACATACCACAGAGATCCAAAAAAAGTGTAATGAGAAAAAACCAAAATATTACTATTATGTTAATCTATAATTAAGGTTCTATGTATACATTTTAAAACAGCTGATGCTCTATGATGCGGGAGACTTTATTGGCAGCCTTTCTTATGAGTTGAGGAGCCATGCAAGACAACCTCCTGAGAGTCGACGTGCACTTCTCATAACGAACAGACGGTGGCAACATTTCATCTACCAGCCAAATAGTAATTTCTCAGGATTTCCACCTATTTTACAGGATCTATCGGGATAATGTGGCAAAAGCTGAACCCCCAAAGTAGGAAATACAGTTTTACGATTAATGAAAATTCAAAAAGTTATCATGGACATTTGCATATATATAAATATATACAGTACCCGTTACGTAAACCCATCACTATTAGTAAGTCGAATTTGGTTCACTGTCCCTTTGGCTGAGAACTCAATTTCATAACTAAAGAAAAGCTACTTATTTCAGCTCCTATCATAAAAATTCTCAAGTAGATAAAGCAATAGAGTTTTATTCTAGTTTCAATTTATGTTTCAGAAACACAACAGACAAGAGAAAAGCAGGACTACACAAGGTTTTCTGACACGAGGTCACTTTGCTGTTTGGTGATATTGGCATCTTTGGGTGCAAAGAAGTTCGTAAATGAAACAAAAATAACTCAGCCATTTCTCAATTAACACTTACTGAACACCTACTGTGTGCCCGTGACGGAATGGAATAAAAAGGTGAACAAGAAGCTGTTCTTGCCATCTTCAGCTTACAATTGAGCATGGAAGGGAAAGCACTTGCCGCCAAATGGTCACAGGCAATATTAATATTCGCTGGGACTGGCGGGACCTGAGCAAGCAGGAGAGACCGTGACAGTGGCAGGAGCGGGCATCGAAAGCAACACTGTCTGGCCTGGGGATCCACAGTAACATGAACGAGTGGAAGCGTGAGCTGGACTTGAAGATCATCTGGAAGAATGGAGGGAGGGGAGGGCATTCTAGACGAAGCAGTGAGGAAGAGAAGACATGGAGGGATGTGACAGAGGGCAGGGCAATATCAACCGGCCCACCATTCCCCCATGGAGTAGAAGGCTCCTCCTTGGCAGCTGTAGCAAGAAAGGAGGTGAGAAAGCACGAGCATCCTCTAAAACAAGCCCAGTTAAGACATTTAGACTTTATCTGTGGCAGCAGAGAGCAGGTCTAATGAAAAAAATGTGTTACTGATTTAGTGCCTCTGACAGAGAAGATCCACCAGAGGGGATGACAGAGGAAAAAGCTGGGCATTTAAAACCTCAGCAATGAGGCTGGGTGCAGCGACTCATGCCTGTAATCCCAACATTTTGGGAGGTCGAGGGGGGAGGATTGCTTAAGACCAGGAGTTCGAGACCAAACTGAGCAACATAGTGAGATCTCGCCTCTGTAAAAAATAAAAAATATTAGCCAGGCATGGTGGTATATGCCTGCAGTCCCTGCTACTTGGGAGGCTGAGGTGGGAGGATCACTTGAGTCTAGGAAGTTGAGGCTGTGGTAAGCTGTGATTGTGCCACTGCACTCCAGCCTGGGCTACAGAGAGAGACCCCTGTCTCAAAACAAACAAAAAAACACCTCAGTAGTAAATGAGAGAAGGGATGGAGAACAGAATCTCCCTGAGGGCCATGTCAGTCTTGTTAAGGCCCTGTTCCTAACTTTCAAACTGATACAGAACAGGCACTCACTGAAGACTTACTGACTGGCTGACCAGCTGCATAAATGACTGAATAACAGAATGAGGCAAGGGGTGAATCGCATCAGGTCCTCCCCTAACCCTACATCAATCAAACATACGAAAACTCAGCCAGAGGTCAGCCTGACATCGAGTTAAAAGTCAGCCTTGTCTAGTCTAAGATTTCTGTTGCTACATTTTATGCCTGCATAATGATTGCATCTTGTCTGACATGGGTGGGAAATGACAGTAAAGGCTGATCTTAGCAGGAGGATTGGGCCATACCCTAACACAGGCTGACAAACGATGATCCTTTTCTCTCCTGCCATACACAGCTGGTCAAAGAAATCTGTAGTATGAAAATGAGACTATTTTATTCCTTGCAATTACTTTCTAGTCAAAAATCCTCCTTTCCCATCCCATAAGAACTTCTTGGGCAGATTTAATAGTTGTAGGATTATGTTCAGACAGAAAATCTCCATCTAGCTTAATTTAAAATTCCAATCCCATATATGATGCAAAATTATCTCTTTCCTTCATTACAGGCTGTTTGGACTGGTGAGGGTCTGCTCTGGCTCTCACTCCCTCTCCTCCTCCTTCTAGGCCCTGTCTGTTTATGGAGAGCGTGCAGGAGAGGGGTAAGAGAAGTAGCAAATTTCTCTCTGCCAAGCCAGGCAAGGTTGCAATTCTCTCTTCACTGGTTGCCACCGCCCTTCATGTTAACACTATTTGACCTTCACTGCCTTCTATAGTGTTAAGAGTCCAAGTGCTGAACCTCTCAAGGCATGTATGTGTGTCTTGGAGGTAGGGAGTACACATTTCATGGACACGGAGACCCACCATGGCTTGAACCTCATGTGAAGTACGTATGCATCAACAAATATGAGAAACAGGCATGGCTTACGCAAGAACCCATTTTTCTTTAATGGATCAGCATCAAACTTCTTATCGCAGAGAGTAAACACACTTAGTGCTAAATATTCCCTTCAAATCTAATTCCAGTCCCCTCAGCTTCCCTCACCAGAATATACCTCACAGTCTCCTACAGCTGGGGACCCTTGGCAGGCAAGCTCTCTTAGGAAGGTTCTAGTAGGATGGCCCATGCTCAACCCTCTTTCTCACTGACCATGGGAAATTTTTCCATCCTTGCCCTGCCAAGAAGAGACAGTGTAGACCGCTCCACAGCCATTAAGCCCTGCAGTCTCTCCTATTCTCTTCCCTCTGCGTGTTGCTACAATGGCCATCAGCAAGCATGGTGCACATCCAACCAGGAAATGAGGGCCGAGATCCCTCTCTTTCAGGCACCCCTCATCTTTACCACTGACTTTCCTAGATGCCTCCTCTCAGGACTCAGTGAGTAGAAACCACCTAATCACCAACTCCAGAGAAACAGAAAACATTCCATGCAACATCCTGTTGCATAACTAAAAACTCACTGACGTGGTGAAACCAGAAGGCATAACCACAAAGCAGTCTCTGGAGAAGAAGCAAGGACAAAAGGCTGAACGTCATTGAGGCAGGGGTCTTTCTCGACTTGCCCCTTTTCTCTATGCCTCAATGCTTCCAAAGTCAAGGACACTCACAACACAGCTGAAAGCCCTCTTGGCCCCTGGCCTGGCCTGCCTCTGGATATGCTTGTGGTTGGTTTCTCAGCCCAAGTTCTCCAGCCTCCCTAGGTGTGCACCCAGGTAGTGACCCTCAAAGGAGATTCCAGGCTCCACCGGAGAGTTTTTGCAAACTGAAAAAAACACCATGGTCAAACGGAGGGAGCATGGGCTTTGGAGTCAGGTAAGCCTGGATTTGAATCCGGGCTCTGCTCTAACCTGTGTGACCTCAGGAGAATCACTTAACCTCTTAAAATCTAAGCCCTTATCCATGAAATGAAAAAAAAAAAAAAATCTCCTAATTTGCAGGATCTTTTAAGAATTAAATAAGAACATGCCTGGTATTTCTGTAAGCTTGTCAAATTCCCAGAACAAATTAATGATAAAATCATTAATGATAAAGTCATAACAAGGCTACAATAAAATGAGTTACCCCTCATTTTATAATTCAACAAATATCAATAATTTTTCATATTTTCTTAATGCACCAGACCCTGGATATTCAATAGGCACTTGAGGTCCTCGCTGCCTTTGTCCTCCAGTTTTGTAACGACAACAAGCAGTTCAGAAGGCTTTCATCTGAACAGGCAGCCCTGAAAACTCTCATGTGAGTCTGTCCTCACTCAGAGGCCAGGAATGAACCAGGCTGGCTCCTAGCCTTTTCTCCTTTTAGTTAAACCTGTGAGCAAACCTGAGAAGTGCCTGTGTGCCATCGTCTGCACCTTCTATGGCAAACATCGACTCAATCTCCTGGCTACCAAGGAGGCCTACCACACACTGGAACAAAAATCAACAAACATAATCTTTAAAAGAATGAACACTCTCAGCAAACAGTTTAAACCTCATGTGAAGTGCATGTGCATGGATAAATACGAGAAGCAGGCACGGCTTATACGAGACCCCATTTTTCTTTAATGGATCAGCGTCAAACTTCTTATCGCTGAGAGTAAACACACTTAGTGCTAAATATACCCTTCAAATCTAATCCTTTGGATTAATTTATTTTAAATCTGAAATATGCTTGGCTCTACAGATGCCACGTTTCCTAGAAGGTTTACATAACATAGTGCAAAGTTGGATCGTGGCCCTTAGTTTAGCAGGTGAATCTGTTTGGCTTTATTTAAATCTGGAAAAACAGTATAGGAAGAGAGCTTCTAATCGCTACTCAGTAAAGCCCTTGTCTTTTCTTTCTTTTCCCATCATGTCTTCAGTATATCTAAGATGCAGGCATTCATTCATCTATGACTACTAGGTAATTCAAAACAGCTCCACTTTGCTTACACAAGTTAGAGAGAGGAAGAGGGAAGGCACTCAGTGTCAGAAGGAAGGGGCAAAGGCATCATGAGCCATAGAGAAAAGCACAAATCAAAAGAGAACAGTAAAAGTCAGAGATTTGCAGGCATGTTTCAAGAGAAATAATCTTCAAATAGAGAAGCTATTTTTTTTTTCAAGTATGAAGCTGTGTTGTGCTTTGAGAATTTATTTAAAAGGAAGGGAGCCTGATGAATGTGGTCTAACTGTAATATCTGTTTCATCATCCATCTCCATGACTGATGTGCTCATCTGGCATCTGGGAGTAACTCCATCCTCACTACTCCACACACATCTAACCTATTGGACACTTCCACCTGCAGTAGACAGGAGGTTCTGAGGTCAACGGCACCGATTTTTCACTAAGAAAACATCATATTAAGTGATTCTGAGCATGTCTATAATTACCTATTCTTAAGTGACTTGTGCTGTTGGTCCTATTTTATCATTCCTGTTGTAATATTTATTTCCTTATGTTCTATTTTTTAAAATACCTTCACTGACATATAAGTCACATGTCATACAATTCACCATTTAAAGTGCACGATTCAGTGGTGTCTGGTATATTCACAGCATTGTATAATCATCACTACAATCTAATTTTAGAACATTTCCATCACACCAAAGAGAAATCCTCTACCCGTTAGGAGTCACTCACTATTTCTTCCCCTCACCCTAGCCCTAGGTAACCATTGATCTACTTTCTGTGACTATAAATTTACCTATTCTGGACATTTCATGTAAATGAAGTAATACAATATGGGTTCCTTTGTGACAGATTTCTTCCACTTAGCACAACATTTTCAAGGTCCATCCATGTTGTAGTATATACAATATTTCATTCCTTTTTATAGCTGAATAAATACTCCATTGAATGGTTATGTCACATTTTATAAATCCATTCTCAGTTGATGAATAACAAAAAAATTAGGTTATTTGCACTTTGGGGTATTATTAATGATGAACAAATATTCATATGCAAGTTTTTATGTGGACATATGTTTTCTTTTCTCTTGGTTATATACTTAGGAATTTGGGGGTCATATGGTAACTCCATGTTTAACATGTAAACATAGCATTTTTTTAACTTTTTATGATGAAAATTTTTCAAGCTGTAATTTAGGAAGTAAAAGATTTCTTAAAATCAATTTCTCTCCCCATAGGATAAATCACTATCAATGGTTTGGTATACATTCCCTCCAATTTTTTCCAATGGGATTAAATTATCTATAGTTTCTGAATCTCATTCTTGCTGCTTACCGGGACATCCTGGATTCCTTCCCATAACATACGAGGAGACAGAGCTGCATATACACCTTTCTCATCAGTCATAGGTTCAGGCACATATTCACTATTGATTAGAAATCACAATGCCAAATATGTTGACTGAAGGACATTTCATTCTGTCATCTCATTTGCCCCATATATTAACTGCACTTCTAGGTGATTTTGTTTCCATGTATTCATCAGCACATCCCTCTGAGGACTCCATCTGCTGACTGGTTTTGAAAGGACTGGGTCTGAGGAGAAAAATTTTATGGGACCTGACACTGATTCTCCCTTAATGCAAAGCTGAGTGAGAGGAAAGTGTAAGATCAACTTGGCTCTCCCCTCAAGACCAGAGTTATTATTTCCTATTGGTTGTTTTATTGAATTAGAAAATACATTCAAACATGCATGACTGTAAAATAATATATGAGTTATCTACTTCCCCAGATCCTACTCCCTTCTCCATGGAATTTAAATAGCTTAGTGTTTATCCTTCCAGATCACTTTCTATACAGTTTTACATACCTACAGGTTTTTTTTTTACATAAATACAATAGTATACATATTATGTTTTATAATTCCTTCCAAGTCATAGGTATAGATCACTCCAAGTTGAATTTGAAAAAGTATGTTTGACTACTTGACACAAATTAAACTGCTGGAGCAAAGTAAATTTTATATTGTCAAAACAGAAAGAGTTGTTTTAGAAACAAACCAAGTAATCATTCAGGAGCGCAATCTCCGAAATTAAACCACGCTCATTTTATGTGGGCCACTCTGTGCCCAGCACAATGCCAGGAGCCAGGGAAATACGAAAAGCACCTGCCACAGTAGAAGGCTTCAGAAGCGCAGGACCTTCAGGAAGCAGCCCAGCAGGGTGCCCAGATGCTGTGCAAAGAGGAACAGTCCCTGTGCAGATACAGTCACCAGAGCAAGCAAGGGCAGCCTGGTAGGCTTTGTCTTGTCTCCAGCTTCATGACTCAGAGCTGCAAAGACATTCACCATGGTGGCGACACTTACTTTAGGCCGAGTGTCAACGACATAAACGAAGTCGCTTCCTGGATTGGCTTTCCTAATGGCCTGGAGCATCTGCTCGTCCTCCAAGCACCGGGCACTGAAACCGGACAGAGGCTGGCTGCTCCGGCAGATGGAGGCCTGCGGGGAGAGGACACAGCAACACAGCACTGTCAGGTAACTGTACCCACCAGAGATGCTCTGAGCATATCTCCAGGACAAAGAGCCCCTTGGTTCATTTACACTCCACCCCAACTTATGAAAATTTGATAACACTTTCTGGAAATCAAGATTTGCTTATTTTAATCCAGTCAAAGAAACCCATAATGGGCAAGCAGTACACACACACACACATACACACACAACTCTGTGCAAGATATTAGGAATGTGTAAGGATATTTAGACAGGATCTAAGTTATGGAACTTTAAACCATTTAAGTAATCTACCCTCATTTTTGCTTAGTATTGTTTCATTTTCCTGCTGGAAGTAGAAATACAAAGTAAACAGCTATTCTCCTAAAATTTATAGGAAATTACTAATGGCAAGACTAGTAAAAAATATATATTCTTTGATGTTTTCCATATTTTTACTAGCCCATTTAAAAAGATCACAAATACCAAAAGCCAGTTCTAATTCTAAATGGGAAAAGTTCACTGTGATGAAAGCCCAGGTTGCTGCTAGGTTTGGTACCTATGGACAGCAGGCACTTACCTATGCTGACTTGAGTATGTTTAAAAACAAGAAGTTTCTTTGGAATCAGTCTGCATTTTATCCTGCAAGTCCCCTATTCTGCAATTTTAACAGGGTATATTGCATTCTTAGATCATGTAACATCAACATTTCCCTGAGTTATGAATAAGAAAGTACAGATCCAACCTTGCAGCTATAAAATTTATACTTCTGTGGAAAAGTATTTTTCAATGAATTCAGGGGTTTTTTTTGGTTTTGGGGGTTTTTTTGAGTTGGAGTCTCACTCTGTCACCCAGGCTGGAGTGCAGTGGCATACTCACAGTCACCCCAGTGCTGACCTGCTGGGCTCTGGTGATCCTTCCGCCTCAGCCTTCCAAGTAGCCAGAACTGCAGGCATGCACTACCACACCCGGCTAATTTTTTTCATTTATCATAGAGACCAGGTTTCGCCAAGTTGCCCGGGCTGGTCTCCAACCGGCGGGCTCAGGCAATCCACTTGCCTCGGCCTACTAAAGTGCTGGGATTACAAGCTGAGTCACCAAGTCTGGCCTTAGGTTGTATTTTAACACTTAAATTAAACACGTATCACCCAATAAAATACAGGAATGGCTCAAAGCATCTACCCAGAGACAGTAAGTCCACAGTATAAGACGATGTAGGCAACAGTGGTCAGTAATGAAGGGAAATGCCTGCGCAGAGGAGGGGAAACTTCTGAAAGTAGTCACATCATGTCACAGCCTGCTCAGCGTGCTTGCACTGCACGGTTCTATCCATGAAGGGGTAGCCCAGCTCTGAGTTCGATCACAGCTCAATTGTCCTAAAGCCAAATCCAGGACAACTTAAGGAAAAATCCAAAGAGCTCTGGTGCTCCTCACTGGAGAAGGTGATGTTTCTCACAAGCTCTAAAGTCTGAGAATTGTACAGTGGCTAGACATGTCACTGGGCTACTGGGTGGGGGGATCTAGCACTATTCTACAGTACAGAGAGGCAATAACTGAGGGGGTTCAAGGAGACCTGGGGCCTGCAGCCAGGCTCGGAATTCAGGAAGCAGAGCAAAGAGACAGAAGAGTCACTCCAGAATGGTTTCATCTTTGAGCAGTGGGGGGAGAAAAAGACCACAGGGTATGAACATGGAAGAGAGGATAGCAAGCTAAGGTGAGTCCAGGGCAAGGTGAAGGGTGGCAGGGACCAGAGGGGGTTTAGAGATGAAAGGCAAGTTGGATCTAGAGGACTGGAAGCAAATGGCCACGGATAGCTTTCGTGGGGGTCCTGTCTCCTCTGATCTCTTTTTCATTTTTATTTATTTATTTTTTGAGTTGGAGTCTCACTCTGTCATCCAGGCTGGAGTGCAGTGGCATGTTCACGGTCACCCCAGCATTAACCTGCTGGGCTCCGGCGATCCTTCTGCCTCAGCCTTCCAAGTGGTTCGAACTACAGGCATGCGCTACCACGCCCAGATAATTTTTGATTTATTGTAGAGACGAGGTCTCGCCAAGTTGCCCGGGCTGGTCTCGAACTCCTGGCTCAGGCAATCCATTTGCCCTCGGCCTCCCAAAGTGCTGGGATTACAGGCTGAACCACCGAGTCCAACCTCCTCTGATCTTTAAAGAGCCTCTGCCATCTACTCTGAGGGAATACCACCTATAGAGAGAACAATTCTAAGCTGGCTTTCTACAATTCTTCATCTGGGTTAAAGAAATATGAGTTAAAGACAGTTGCCACCAGGCAATCTGTTAGAGTCTACCTGAAGGGTTAATAGGAAAGGGAACATACTCACATGGCGAGACTTTGCCCGAGGATGCACACAAACCAAGACTCACTAAACTACAGAGACTCCAATTATGAAAAAGCAAGTTACTGACAACAACTAGTTCTAATTACCTTCTGCTTTAGAGCAGCTAGTTTTGAATGAGGAGATACATCAGAACAGAGTTATACTACGAAGTATGGTCAATAAGTTAAACTCAAGCCTATTAAACAGGCTATGTTTTGCTATTTTGTAGTTCCATTTCCTTAATAACTATAGATGTATTCTAAATGGAATTCTTCATTGACTCAGTAATTGCTAACCTGTGGTTTTCAATTTGGTCTGGAACAAGTAAGTAGTCTCTGAGTGCTTTTGTGTGTCCTGTATCTACCCTAAGTAGTCAGATTGCTGAAAGAATATTGCTAATACCTGGAGGCATTTCTTACTGATGTCAGTGTCCTGACAGCAGAGATAATAAACTCAGTGGTAAGTAGTCAGGGAAGCCTCTCATTTACAATGCTACTAATAATTAAAATATCCAACATTTTTTGACTACTTACTACTATTTGTAAATGCTTCTATGGTGGTCACGATTCTAAGAGCTTTATATATTTTACTTACTCTTTCTAATTATCAGATACAGTAAGAGTCATTATTTGCTCCACTCTATCGGTGCAGACATCAAGGCACAAAGAGGTTAAATAACTTGCTTAAGGTCATGGAGCCAGTAATTGGGGAAGCCAGGATTTGAATCCAGACAAACTATTTTCTGAGCCTGAATTCTTAACCAAAGTAATACAGCACCTGCCCACCCTTACCCCCCGGGAGGAAATAGGTCACGCCATATGATACAGTATTAAGACGCAGCATGCAAGAAGATCTAGCTTTTAATCTTGGTTTTACTCACACTCGCTGTATGAGCTTGAGTAATTTATACATCTTCTCTCAACCTTGGTTTTCTCATCTATAAAATGAGAAAAATATTAAAACTATGGAGTGTGATAAAGGATAAAACACTCTACCACTCCTAGAACTGTGCCCAATACGTAGGAAGTTTCAGTAAACATTAATTACAAAAAGGGAGCAAGAAGATCTGTATTTTTCTTAAGGAAAGTTGCCTCATTAGAAATCTTCCAAACTTTTGTTTCCCATAAACTTGTACTGTGAATTTGGAATACCATGTTGTGCACAACTTAAAGCAAAACTTGTTTTCCAAAAACACCTGACATGCTAATAAAGAGCAAAGAATATAGCAACTCTAAGAACTCTCAAATGCAGACACACACAGAATTCTGAACACAAGTGACATTTATACATCTCTAACCATGATCTAAAAATCTGATAATTGTTGGATATCCAAAGGGTATCCAGGAAGCCCTATATAATTCATGTGTATGTAAGGCCTAAGATTAATATTATGTGTTGTCTTGACATGTGGTAAAACTGGGAGAGTCTCACATGGCCTGGCCATAAGGTCCCCTCCACACTCCGCTCCTACAGATAAGGTTTCCAAGCTAAGTAATTCTCCTTATCCAACAGACCAGATGCAGTTCCTGTTCATCCCTGAGTAGTGGGTTTCAGCTTTCTGCCAGCCCCTGGAATCATTCAAACAAGCTAATCACATCCTTCTGCAGGAACCAAAGGTGACCTGATGCTCTTTTTTTTTTTTTTAAGTTGGAGTCTCACTCTGTCACCCAGGCTGGAGTGCAGTGGCACGCTCACAGCCACCCAGCATAAACCTGCTAGGCTTAGGCGATCCTTCCACCTCAGCCTTTAAATAGCTAGAACTACAGGTATGTGCTCCACGCCCAGCTTATATGTGTGTGTGTGTGTGTATTTTTTTTTTGTAGAGATGAGGTCTTGCCAAGTTGCCCAGGCTGTTCTCAAACCCATAGGCTCATGCAATCCCGTCACCTCAACCTCCCAAAGTGCTGGGATTACAGGCTTGAGCCACCATGCCCGGCCAACCTCATGCTCTTAATACTACAAAGCCTGCCTCTTTCAGACTATGATTGTTACTCTGTTCCTCAGTGCAACCTCATGTGGCCTTTCGTGGTATGTAATGTCTTCCTTTCCTGGGCATGTGACCAGTAAATAGCTGTTGATCTCACCTGTCCAGTTTCAAGTATGTGTTTAGCCATGCCCATAACCTAGGGCAAGAATCCCTCCCTCACCAGTGGATGCACAGGATGTTGACGATAATACCACGTGTGATAACAGTTGACCTAACAGGAATTACATGCCATCAGCAGGGCTATTTATATCAAAGGACCCTCAACAGGACTTCAGGCTCATAAAATGATGTGCACTTCAAGCTTCAGCTACTCCATTTACCAATTCCCACTCCCAAAATTAGCCAAGTCATCTTATCATCAAAATCTAAAGTGTCCCTTTGGTAATGATATGTGGGGAACAATATTTTAACTATAAAATACAGTATTCTTATTCATAAGCAAAAGTTCTATTGTGTAGGAATACATACTCCATTTTTTTTAATTTGGAGTCTCACTCTGTCGCCCAGGCTGGAGTGCAGTGGCATACTCACGGCCACCCTAGCGTAGACCTGCTGGGCTCTAGAGATCCTTCTGCCTCAGCCTTCCAAGTAGGCGGAACTACAGGCACATGCTTCCAAGCCTGGCCAATTTTTTCTTTATTGTAGGGATGAGGTCTTGCCAAGTTGCCCGGGCTGGTCTCGAACCCGCGGCCTCAGGCAATCCATTCGCCTGGGCCTCCCAAAGTGCTGGGATGACAAGCTGCGCCACCAAGCCTGTCCAGAATACATACTCTTAAGCCTAAAATGTCTAAAATCACCAAAAGGAAGAAAGACCTGTAAATTTATGGAATTTGTACCTGTTTACTTTATGTGGAAGACCGCCCATTTTATACATAGGTGTGAGAGTAATGACAGCATAGAAAACTACTTTGTTATTTCAGTGTCTTCCATGTAACCATGGAAATCCAGAAGTATTTACACATCAATCTTGGTATTAAAATCTAAACACTGTTATAAAACACAAATTTGATCTACATGTAGGATAGATTTCAGTCCATGGGGCTGGGAGAGGGGAGCATGCACAGTTAGGATCTCCTGGGGTGACCAGATCATGTAGCAATGCTTAGACACATACCTCTGTTTCACACCTTGTAAGAAGAGCTAAAACTGGAAGTGCTTTTCTGCTTTAAAATCTTAAATGCAGCCGGGCTCGGTGGCTCAGGCTGTAATCCTGCACTTTGGGAGGCTGAGGTGAGTGGACTGCCTGAGCCCACGGGTTCAAGACCCGCCTGGGCAACTTGGCAAGACCTCATCTCT